>JAVIWC010000799.1:0-21521 GCA_031894815.1 Creontiades dilutus
ATTTTTCTGAGAGATACTTTTTGTTAGAAATGAGTTGTAGAATGAATTCCTAGCCTATGGCTGGTTCCTCAGGTTAATACCCATTTAAATATTTCCTGGCATTCCTCACATTTTTTAAAGCTACGAACACTAATATTCATGTGTTTTCTATTTTTAGTTCTTAAAATGCTGAAAAGAGGGGTCTTATGGTCCTAAATTGTATTTTTAAAATTGACAAAGGTAGGTTTGAAGTGGGGAAATCTCGTTTATCCTATTTTTATTCTAGCAGGTACACTAGCATGTTTATAATGACACGCTTCTATACCTTGGTTAACGTTTGTGGGTGCATATAAGAAGCCAAGTCTTGAAAAATATTAATATAATTAAGACGATGAAGTTCGAATGCCGAACACTACGAGATGACGTAGATAATGAAGCAATTTGAGCCGTACGGCAAACGAGAAGCCGCTAATGGCTAAGAAAGTGAACGCTCATCGCCAAGGTTGTGCTTGTGTCGCGGCTAGAATATTTTACGTAACACTGATATGGAATCGCTAAAGGTGTGGTTTCCCCGGCGCGTCTGCGGCCGGCGGCTGCGGCCGGCGATTTCTGCATGTACCTACACAGCCGCGAGCCGCGCCGCGCTGTGCAAGTGTTAAGGTGGCGGTTCGCGCCGCGACAGAGACAGGAGACCGAGACCGGAGACCGAGACCAGCGACCGCGACCTTTACTCGACGTTAGGGAATGTGTACATAACAGTTCGCCTGCGAGACAGAGACAGGAGACCGAGACGCGAGACCGGAGACAGCGAGACAGTCGCTGCCCCGGACGAGTAGTGTCTCGTGTCGCGCTCGTGAATGAAGACGTGTTCACAGTTGAAATGAGTTTTTCCGACGAAGAATGTGAGACGCTGATTGAACTAGTCAGGCAGCACCCTCCGGTATACAATCCCCAACTTGGCTCCTACAGAGATGAAAATTTAAAAGATAATATTTGGAACATCATAGCTGAGAGAATAAATAAAACAGGTGAGTTATTCTTATTGTATTTATTTTGCATAAAATCAATATTTGGAAGGAAACATATAAAAAACATATAGAAAAGAAAGAAAGGTGGAGTGGAATCAGCTCAAACGAGCCGTGTGACATGATGTTCTTGCCAGTCTACTGCTCCTTGCTGTGACGTGAAGTAATTGGTTAATTTTACTCTAATATCGAGTCCGTTGCTGTTCGAAAACCCTCCTGTTCCACGTAATGAAACAAAATTTGAAGGCAAATTTTCTTCCTCTCGATTCCATTGATGTACGGGCATTTGAGCAGATTCCAAAAATCCATCTCTTAATAGGTTATGCAAGCAACAGGCAACCAAGATCATGTCAGTGCAAGTTTCTGGCGCTATTCCGATAGGAGTGTAAAATATTCTAAACACCTGAGACAGCAAACCGAACGCGTTTTCCGATACTCGTCTTGCACGACAAATGCGGTAGTTGAATATTTCTTTGCTTAAATCGTTTTTTGCAACTCTTCTGGCGTAAGGTTTCATCATAAAAGTATCAAGACTAAATGCTTCATCCCCAACTAAAAAATGTGGTACTATTATGTTCGAATTTGGTAGATTTTTTTGTTCTGGAAAATTAAATTCATTCTTCATGATTTGTTTTCCCATTTTAGACTTCTGGAATATTCCACTATCTCCTTCTTTGCCATAAGAGCCCACGTCTACTGCAATGAACTTGTAATTATGGTCTACAATAGCCAGAAGAACAATTGAGTAATACTCCTTATAATTAAAATACAAAGACCCACTATTTTCAGGGGCTCTTATTCTTACGTGCTTCCCATCAATAGCACCTGTGCAATTGGGGAATTGCCATTTGTACCAAAATCCTTCAGATATAAGCCTAAAATCACTTTCTTTTGGAATAGGCATAAAAATTGGCACCAAAACAGTCTTTAAATGTTTTAACACCTCTTTGACTATTTGTGAAATATAAGAAGGTGATATACGAAATTCGAATGATAGCGAAGCATATGTTTCTCCAGTTGCCATGAATCTGAAAATAAAAAAATGATATTATTATTTATTACAGATTTGGAATGCCGTAAAAAATGGAAACTGATCAGGGACTCCTACAACAGATATAAGCGCAAACAAAAACAATCGACGGGATCTGCAGCACCAGCTAAAAATTCAAAGTGGCAGTTTTATGAACGCTTAAGATTTTTAGAAAATATACCATCAGAACGGCAAAGCTGCACCAGTGTAGAACAAGAACAGCAAAACTCCACCAGTGTAGAAAGAGAAGTTACTAATACCTCCCCAGGAGTAGAACATGAGGATACTCCTCACGAAGCCGCAGACACGTCAGTACATAACTCAACGCTCAACACTCCTTCAAGGGAGTTACCAGGTACTTCTAAATCTACACAAGAGAGATCTAATATACCGCTAAGTAACAGTTCTGAAAAATCAACCGCCAAGAATACAAAGAGAAAGAGACAAAAAGAAGATGAATTTATAAAATTTATGAAGGACAGACAGGAAGACCGAAATAGACAGCTGGAGTTATTAAAATCTCAAGAATCAGTTGATGATATATCGACATTTACAAAACATATTGAAATGATGCTAAGAAAATTGAGCGCACGTTCAAGAGCAATGGCAAAAACTGAAATATTTAATATTGTCTCGAAGTATGAGATCAGAGATATCGAGGGTCAAACTGAACGCTCCTTTACAAGTTCACCTTCATATTTTCCAACGATAGGGGCTTCATCAGGACCTCAAGCACAGAGTGATTCATCACGCCAGTTATCATATAATTCATATTCTCCGATTAGTGCAACTTCAGAACACCAAACACAGACTGGATTACCAAATACTATTCCCAGTGAAACATTTTTTAGTAATTATGGTGAAATCGACCAAAACAATTTGGATGAATTGGTAAACTTACCTTAAAGTCAGTGCTAATTTTTCTTTCACCGAAATTCTTCCCTTTTCTTGCAGTGTTTTTTTCATTAAATTTAATATGTAATCAAACTGTGTTTTATTGAGCCGAAAATACTTCCTGAATATGTTGTCATCAAACATCAGGTGCTTCTTTACTAATAGCGAAAATGATCCTTCTTCACCTCTAGTTAAATATAAATTCTTAATAGGAAATCGTCTTTCGGTTTTGTATTTATAATAATAATATAAGAGCAAATCGTCGTCTTCTTCTTCCTCCAATAGCAGCTTCATTTTCAGCTACTTGGTTTTCCATCACGCCACAAAACACCACTGACTTCGTTGACTCTCTTGAACTGAACGGTCGCTCCGCGACACTTGTCGCGATCTTCGGTCTCGGTCTCGACCTACAGTACATACCGACGAGACCGAGACACTTGTCGCGGTCGCTGGTCTCAGTCTCCGGTCTCGGTCTCCTGTCTCTGTCGCGGCGCGCGCGAACCGCCACCTTTAAGGTGGCGGTTCGCGCCGCGACAGAGACAGGAGACCGAGACCGGAGACTGAGACCAGCGACCGCGGCAAGTGTCTCGGTCTCGTCGGTATGTACTGTAGGCCGAGACCGAGACCGAAGATCGCGACAAGTGTCGATGAAGTCAGTGGTGTTTTGTGGCCTGATGGAAAACCAAGTACTGAAATTGAAGCTGCTATTGGAGGAAGAAGAAGACGATGATTTGCTCTTATATTATTATTACAAATACAAAACTGAAAGACGATTTCCTATTAAGAATTTATATTTAACTAGAGGTCAAGAAGGATCATTTTCGCTATTTGTGAAGAAGCACCTGATGTTTGATGACAATATATTCAGGAAGTATTTTCGGCTCAATAAGACACAGTTTGATTACGTATTAAATTTAATGAAAAAAACAATGCAAGAAAAGGGAAGAATATCAGTGAAAGAAAAATTAGCACTAATTTTACTGTAAGTTTACCAATTCATCGAAATTATCTGGTCGATTTCACCATAATTGCTTAAAAATGGTTCACTCGAAATAGTATATGGTAATCCCATCACATTATTCGTCAGAAAAACTCATTTTAACAATAAATACGTCTGCATTCAGGAGCGCGACACGAGACACTACTCGTCCTGGGCAGCGACCGTCTCGCTGTCTCCTGTCTCGCGTCTCGGTCTCCTGTCTCGGTCTCGCAGGCGAACTGTTGTGTACACATTCCCTAACGTCAAGTAGCGGTCGCGGTCGCTGGTCTCAGTCTCCGGTCTCGGTCTCCTGTCTCTGTCGCGGCGCGGATGGGAGTAGCGTCACCTTCCTCTCACCAGTCCAGAGTAGTCTTACATCGTGAAGATCCGTCACCGTAATTTTTCCTTCTCGCAATTAAAATCAGAAAGTTAAGAACACTGTTAATTTTTTTGTCGTTTGGTGATTTGATTTTTTATTAGTTTGTTGTGCCTTCGCGATTTGTTTCTTCAAGTGCTTGTGCGAACACAACGAAGAGGCGGGATGTTCGACCACGGTTGGTGAGCCTATTTTAACACATATACATCGGAACCGAAAATTCTGAAAGAGATTTTCTTTGCCGTCTTTCCCTTAGGTAGGAGTTTGATAGTTAAATAAAGAATATTGACAACCGACACTATTCCTGCCTATACATCTCCTGGCTTCACCCTGTTTAAAGATCTTCCAACGTAAAACAAGCTGTGTGGGTTTGCATATAGCCGCCGTGAAGGCGCGCGGCTGTACTGCTCCCTCTCGGAGTCTGGTCGCAGCCGCGGCGTCTGGCCTGTAGCGGTTTTCAAGCTCCTGTAGCCGCCGAGACGCGCGGCCGGCCGCAGCCGCGTCGGGGAAACCGGTCTCATCTAAAACCACAGAAGCAGTGGAGAGCGTCTGGTCGCGCGCCGCAGCCGCTGGCCGCAGACGCGCCGGGGAAACCACACCTTAATAAGCTCAAAACGTGCTGGGTGCCCTCATGAGTGGGTCAAGGAATTCGACTACAATTTTAAATTATATCCTGTCAGTACTGGGCCTTTTGGTCGGATACGTAAACGATAATTGGTTCAAAAAAATGTCTAGAGATGGTTTGGAATTAAATTGTGACATTTTATTCCATTCTAAGTGAGAAAATCTTTTGACAGACATTTCAAAATCGGTGGACGTCCGTAATGGCAGCCTCTCATAGATGGCTGAAAAGTCGCATTTTAAAGTTTTTGCGGAGTTTAACTCGAGCATTCGGAGTGTTCGGACCAGTAGCCATTGAAACGCGACTATTGGTGAGTCCCCAAGATCTTCAATAGTGGTCTAATAACGATAAGGGTTAGAATAAAATATCAATATATTGACAGAAAGAAAAAAACGTCTGCCAAGTGGGTGTGGCACATAGCTTCCTCGTATCCATAACATTACTGTATAGATCATTGAAAATTATTATCGACTAAAGTCAACTCGTTCAATGATGGTTCAATATGGTTCGATCCAAGCTCGAGGCCATCTTTAGATCAGTCCGAACAATCCCTGAAAATTTCATCGAAATCAGTCATGAACTCCCGGAGTTATGCTTGTGGCAAGGATTTCACGTTTGCGGATGCGCAGAGGCTACTATTGATCCGGGTGTCATGAAACTTATAGGGGATCATCTACACATCAAACCGAACAACTCCTGAAAATTTCATCGAAATCGGTCAAGAACTCCCGGAGTTATGAGTGTTACAAGGATTTCACGTTTGCGGATGCGCAGAGGCTACTATTGATCCGGGTGTCATGCAACTCCTAGGTGACCATATACACATCAAACCCAACAATCCCTGAAAATTTCATCGAAATTGGTCAAGAACTCCCGGAGTTATGCGCGTAACAAGGATTTCACGTTTGCGCATGCGCAGAGGCTACTATTGATCCGGGGGTCACGAAACCTATAGGGGACCATCTACACCCCAACCCGCACAATCCCTGAAAATTTCATCAAAATCGGACTATAACTTCGGGTAGTTTTGCCCGTAACAAGGATTTGCTGACAGACACACAGACACACAGACAGACACGGAATCAAAATTGTTCAGAAAGGTCTAAAACGCAAAATGCGAGTGGAATTTTTGATTTTGGAGACAAAAAAATTTTCACATTGCGAAAGTGAAAACAATGTTTCCGCTACCTTGGCAGACTCGGAAGCAATACGTTACAGAAATTATAGTAATCTCATAAAAATTCTTTCTTTGGTCCACCAACTTCCTAAGTTCTTACGAACTTGTGGCTGCTGTTGGAACTATTCCCAGATAGAAAAATAGATCATCTAACCCCTAGATAGAAGCTAGATAAAAATATTTAATTACATTTATTTCATAAATTCTCTAGTTTGAATCAAAATCTACTTCTTAAAGCTCCCTATATCAACATAATCATCTGGGTTAATTTTACAGGCATGGATGAATCGCAATACCTTATGATAAGAATAATTCTTTGCACGCTCAGTGTTAAGTTTTGGCAGCTGAATATTCGAAGACATTGCAGTACGTGAGTTAGGGATTTGGCTTCTATGAACAGGTAACCCGTCCTCCAGACGAATGGACATGCTCGTAACAAAAATACTTATAATACCCGAACATTCAGAACATCAAATCTACGGTGGAGCAGAACAGTTAAATATCTTTTCCTGAGTAAAATCCAAAAAGTAATGTTATGCGCAACTTACAAAAGACCTATTAAAGGTTTTACAGGCACTTCCCCACACTAAAACACCATATTTTGATCAATTCTAATGCATATAAGCCACCAGACGTGGCTGTAGTAATACGAGCTTGCTAAATTACTTGCGATGAGGTTGTGGAAACCCATTTTAATTAAGAAAACGGTTATTCGTGAAAACGTCGATTTCCACGAACAAATAAAGAGTTAGTTTCCACGAACTTGAATCAATTTCGATATATTAGTTGTTGTCAGTTATCATCATAAAATTATCAGAAGTGGCAGTGTCTGGAGTATGTTTAAATGAATATATTCCCTAATATATTTCACCATTAGGTTTGTTCCATCGACCTAACCGAGGTTAACCCACGGCCAGCCCGCGGTCTGCTGCCTGTAGAATCGCTGTTGACATACCGGAACCTAGATCGAACCATCGATGGAACGCTCAATCCCAAGTGTCACCGATTAGCTTTACGCCAGTCATTTCGTGAGACTTGATTGTAGAAGAACCTCTACACCTCACACCTCTTCTTTAGAAAATATTGTTAAGAAGGGGCCTAACTTTCATATTCGAGGTAAAGAATGAAGTGGAAATTGAAAAAAGTCAGGTTCCATAGGTTCCGTAGATTGTTTAACGTTTTAGGGGGAATTCATATTAGACGTTTTTCACCTAAAATCGGCGTCTCACAAAAGGAGTTTGACACCCAATATTATGTGTTTTGGTTTATTATTCAATAATAAACCATTGTAATCGCTCTTGAAAAAAAAATGTCTAAAACCCCCTGAAAATTTCATAGTTTACGTTTCAAAGGGTGTAGAATCCAAATCTGCAATAAAAACGCTGCAAATTCTTTCACTGGGGATTATTATTCAATTGGCTTGCGTTCATGATTTGAATTTCTACAAAGCTTTGGAGTGTGGGTGTTTCACAGGTGATAGATCGATTATTGAATTTCAGGAGATATGCATAGAGCACGTAAATTTGTTCTCAACAAAAATACCTATTTGGATTGATCAGTTGATCATATTCGTGTGCCCGATGAAATTCAATATCGCGTTTTATGGTTTATTATTGTTTGTTTGTAACGCAGTTACTCCGAAAGCATCGAGTTGTAGTGAATTCAAATCATGGACGCAAGCCAATTGAATAATAAACCCCCTGGAAGAATTTGCAGCGTTTTTTCTGATGATATAGGATAAATACAACCAGTTCAAAAAATATCTTTTATAAATTAAATGAAATTTCGTAAGACGGAGTGTGCATGCATATTAGAATACTTCAACCCGTAAATCGTTCTATAATCCCTTTTAGGAGTTGACTCCAGTAAAAAAAAACTCTCGTTTGTTTGATCAGTAACCTAGTGATGTAGTGAATGTGGATGGGAATGTTGGCACCATAAATCGGGCCATACATCGGGAATGGTTTGAGCTACGGACCTATTGAGGGGCTCATTCGATTCCTCACTGGAAAGTTTATTATTCAAAAAGTCCAAATTTAGGCCGCCTTGACTTTTTTTGAGGTTTTTAGGGATTTCTCGAAACTTTGGCAACCCTCAGAGGGCACTTTAAATTAAGTGAGAATGCTGGCTAAAGAATTGGGGCGTTGTCGGACCAATATTGATTTTTCCTGAAAATTTCAGATTTTTTGCTCCAGCCGTTTGGGAGAAATCGTGCGTACGGCAGACGGACGGAAAATTTTTTATTGCAGATTTGGATTCTACACCCTTTGAAACGTAAACCATGAAATTTTCAGGGGGGGGGGGGGTTGAAATTTTTTTTTTTTCAAGATCGATTACCACGGTTCACTATTGAATAATAAACCAAAAATGAACCAGAAAATGAGCGAATCAAATTTATCATATGTGTGAACCTTATGTCGTTGATAAGCAGAAGTTGGAAAGCAAGAAGTGAATGGCGTTCAATCATCGTGAATCTTATCGGAGTTGTTGCTCGATCCCGAACAGGAGTCGATAAGATTAGACTGAAGTCGAAGGCTCAGTAATTCCTTGACGTTTATGTTAGTAACACAGAAAAACGTTGGCTTTGGACAGAGTTGCGTTTTGTTCAGCATCCCGTGCCTGTTAACTCGGTCTCGTCATCATTCAACTACTAGTAGTAAAATGTAAGTTTGGTATCGTGAATATTTCAAAAACTTTCGGAGGAACAAAAGCATTGTTTTAGATGATTCGAATAGAGTAAATTCATATGTTTTGAATGAAGCCTTTCAAATTGTTGTAAGTTTATCCGTTTGCTATCCGTAAATTGTGCCAATGGGCCCAGGGTGTGCGGAACGGCTGCTGTAATTCCACCATCAAAATCGTTGTCCCATCAACTGGTGTTCAATTATCCACTGATTCGTCTTAATTTTCCACTTCACCACAAAAGAAATCGTACGTAATAGTTTAGTGTTTTAAATGTTCATATTAGTTATATTAATTTTAGGACGTCCTTCCGAAGCACGACTTCGTCAGTTGACTGGCGCCTATTAGAATTGATCCAGTTGGGTATGGGACAACACAAACATCAGAAATAAATAATAACTGAATACAAATCTTCGAATCCTCGATCGGTTTATGTCGTTCTTCTTCTTGTTCAGTTAAGATTTTGGTTTAGGATTTGAACGTTGTGGGGAACCACTTCCAATGTACGTAAGAACCATCTCCAATGTAATTATTATAGTCAACTAATTCACCCTAAAGAAACTTAGCACACCGAAGAGGTTAATGATGGCTTTTTCTAAGGTAAAGGGTTATCGTCCCTTCAAAGGAACCGGGAAAGGAGATACCCTTTAAATAAGTCAGTATCAATAGTTACGAATTACACAGGGCTGCAAACAAAAATTTTTGATCAGCTGCATGGAATATTTTAGCTAAATATTATGTTTTTTGGTGTGCTGAATCCAAAAATGACCGCTATTTTCCTCCATCACGTACAGTTTTCTTGCAAATTAGGGAGGAGGGGGACATAAAAAACGAAAACGTAGAAAAAACACCATAATTTGTATTGTCTATAAACTCAAAATAAAAGAAAGTATTTGTTTACTATTCAGTACAAAATGCTCAAAAACTTCATTTCGTTTGCTTTTGGAACCTTTTTTTTTCTTTGATAATTCGTCGCACACATTTTTGTGCTCCAGCATTGTCCGTATCCCTCTTGAGCATCCAACAATAGTCAGCTAGCATATTGACGTTCCATCGTCCTTGGTAGCGTTTTTCCATATCCCGAATGTCTTGGTGAAATCTTTCTCCTTGCTCTTCACTAAACGCTCCCAGGTTTTCTGGAAAGTATTCGACATGGGAGTGTAGGAAATGAATTTTAGGCTCATGCGGCTGTGGTGTGTGTCTGTTTGTGGCTCCTTGAGCTTTGTAGGCAGCCAACATGCGATTCACAATTGTTTTGTAGTTAGGGTCTTTCGTATTCCCTAGAAACTTTTGCACTTCATCCGGCAAGGCATCCTGACTTTTCAGAAAATAAAATAAACGACGTGTTATGACATGATTTTGGGCATCCTTACGCTTCTCCTACTTCAAAAATATCCCACTCCCTTCTTCCCTACCCCTCTCTTTCATTTCGTATCAATCCTGGGAGTGACATGACTAAATTTTCGAAAAATTGTCGTAATTCATAAAATTGATAACTTGGAAGCAACCACCAAATTGAGGTTTAACGCTGAATAACTTCTCGTATGTGTATCAAAAAAAACCAGTTTTGCAAGACACACAAACCAAAACTAGACGTGATGGAATTTTGGTTTATTACTTTTTTCGGTTTTAACATGCAAAAATTCATGGGAAACAGTGAAAAAATCGTATGCAGTTTTTTGGTTGCAGACCTGTGTTATGTAGTCCCGGTTGGAACTCGAGCCAGTTACTTACTCTCAACCAACTCGTTCATCTTATTGACAAACCCTTCCGCAATAGCGTATTCAAGTATTCAATTCTGGCTATCTGGCCGGTTACAAACCTCACCCCTCTCTCTACAAACCTCTCAAATTCTCCTGCTAAGGCGGACGTACTCGTCTGGGACCAACGGTGAATCGTCTACCTAAATTATCTCCTCGCTCAGATTCTGTCGCTGGGGCAGACGAAGGCATCTGGAATCAACTTGAATCCTGGCGCATCCTCCTTGTCTGTATCCAACCTTCTTGTGGGGCAGTTGGGACAAATTGTGGGACCATCAATTCAAACACCTATTGAATTCAATAATGGTGCTGTCGGCGATCGCACCTGGTACCATCTTAGTACAACCTGCATAGTCTGCTAGGGAAGTAATATATTTCCTGGAACCAACTACCATTTCTCTCACATTCCTCAATCTCCTAATTTTCTCGAGTCATCCTCTTATACCCGCTCAAGATCGACCAGCTTATGTTGTTACGCTGATAGATTTGCCCACTTTTTGGGGATGGTATCTAAAGTGGAAAGTGCCCCGTTAAGAGCCCTGTTACCAATCTCCTTTCTTTCTAGGCTAAGCAGCTCTATAGCTCTCTTCCTGGAGAAATCAATAAATTGCTTTGCCTGCCTCTGCCTCCTAACACGAAGCCAGCAGGCAGCACTCTGCTTACTCTCACTGAACTTTTTGTTAGGGAATTTTCTATTTGGGGAAACAGACAGTCCATTCAAGCGTTGCTCATACAGAACTTTGGTCTTGTTTCGGGACATATTTCAAATCTTTCTAGTTTAATTATGGCAGGAATTGACTGGAGAATATATTAGCAATAGATCGTTCTCTTCACGATTCCCATGTCTTTTCTTTTTTATCTAAAAAACCTCTCTTGTGAAATGAACCTCCTGCTCTTTTTGTTCAATTAATAATTCGGTCCAGTATTGAGAAATACTCATTACGCGTTTATAATTGATCCGCTGATAGCAGAAAGGGCATGAGTCACGTTTCGTTAATTTTTCAGGAGACTAAAAAACTTCTCTATTTTCACATTTAAAGTAAATTGAGATTCATTTATAGGGTTTTCTGTTTTTTATTATCTTGTTCAATGTTATTCTACAATAACCAAACAAAATTTATATTTACCATAGAAATCATTTGAATTTTGAAGTTCTTGACTCACGCCATTTTTCCACGCAATGGAACAGTAGAAAGTGATTAAGTCAAAATAAAATTTGAGCAGTATCGTATACGGAAATATTTATTCCTCTATAGCGAATTAAAATCCATGCAAGTACATGCCCGTGTAAACTTAAATAAATAAATAAAAATAAACAAATTTCGTGAAAATATTGAAAAAGAAATTCGTGCGATCCCTCGAGAGACTTTGGGAAGAGTGATGTCTAACTTCGCCAGTGCAAGGAAAACGATGGTCATCATTTAAGCGATGTCGTTTTCTCTGTGTAAATTTTTTTTGCTTGTTTTATACTCATTACTAATTTCCAATCTTCTTCTTTTTAATGAATAAATTCTTTTCTTAATGGCATGAAAAAACACGCACACTCCAAAGCTTAGTAGAAATTCAAATCATGAACGCAAGCCAATTGAATAATAAACCCCAGTGAAAGAATTTGCAGCGTTTTTTTTAAATGCGTCTTTTATCGGTCCCTCCGATTGCCTCGTGATTATTGCGCCTTCGGGAGTAGAGACCTAAACCGATAGGTTTGAGATATCTGGTTCTTTATAGACAAAAAACGTCGCGGTGACCGCACATGCAGACAGACGCAAATGAAATTTTTAGGGAACAAAGTACAATGTGTCTACTACTGAAAAATCGCAAAACTGGGTTGGAGACTGTAGGAGCTCTTTTTAAAAGTAAAAAAAAAAACATATGAAATTAACGTTATCCTGCTGTTTTATCATTGTAAACTCCTCATATTTTGCATTTTTTGTGACCCGGAGGGTATGTGCGATGCAATGTAGGATGTATTGAAACTGCATCGAAACTGTACGCAGTTCCTGACCAAAATTCATATTACTGATTCTTCAAAATTTCAACTTTGAACGGGTAAAAGTGAGTTCGCCCAATTTTTCAGCGAAAAACCATTATTATATCTTGATTCTAAAGGATGTTAGCTTACACAAACGTGCTTCGAATCATTAAAATCTCGCATTTGGAAAATTGAGGTTTTTTCCTCGTCTCAACCACTGTGTGCCGTCCTGACGATGCTTGCTTTACTCACCGAAATGTTTTGTTTTCAGATGGTCTTCAACGGGAAGTGGAGGCTGCTGCGTTTTGTCATTCTCATCACCTTTCTGGCGGTCTGTCTTTTCACGGTTTACATCCCCCATCTAACGGCTGTTCCTCCTAAACAAGGTATTTGGTCATTCATCCAATGGAAAGTGCCCAATGCACATTTTAAAAATATTGATTAATAAACAGATGATGGTTAAAAATTATACGAAGTAGAGAATACTACACTTCCTTCACTTCCTAGAAGTAAGTAGAGTACAACTCGACTTGCATTTTTCAAATTTGAAGCCCATCCTTTATTGCTGAATTGGAAAATACATGAAATATATTGTGAAAATATATACTATTTTTACTTTAAAAAAAATACATGAAATGTAATGTAATTATCAAATTTTCGTATCTCTCTATCGTATGAAAGAGAATGGCTCAATTGAGATAATTATACATGGGTCATTCGATACAATTGGTTGGGAAATTCCATTGCCCCTATCAAACGAAATTCAAATCACTTGAAACCTGTTTTTTCTCTTCGGGAACCTTTTAGAAATAGGCTAAAGATCCTCCTCATGAAAATTTGGTTCATAAAAGTGCGTGTGTTGAGAGATAAATGATTATGATGAAAATCATAATGGTGAGGGAATTAGGTAGAATGAGGGAATTAGTGATCACCACAATATTCAACTCGTTGAACTTCTTTATTAACTCACTTTATTTCACAATCATGTTGATCATTATGGTTCTCAGAGGTAAAGGTACTTGGCATAGTTATAGGTAGTAATTTTGACAGCTCTTGACGAAGTTCTTGGTCGTTTTTTATTCTTTCCCGCCTCTCCCTGGGGGGGTGCCTCGTCTCCCGCTTCTTTTCTTCCACGTAGGTTTAGATGGTGCCATTACTTCTGTAAACCAAGAAATGATCAAAAGTAGTGATATTTAAATTTATTTCGGATAACAATTATAATTATAACTTCAGTTTGAACATAATCCCCTCACATTTTTCTTAATTCCCTCACTCCAGTAGAAGTGAGGGAATTAGGTTTTGGGCGATTTTCAAAAGTGTACCTCCCTACATGAGTTGCGGAGAAAAATAAACAAAATATCATACAGCTCCCTTTGGAAATACTTCAATTTATTCAATGTAGAATGTGAAATTTACTCACCTTAATCAAAATACCACTGAGTGAGGTAATTAGCCCTTTGAATGGACAAGTCGGGTTTTTCTTCAATCACAATATCGCACAAACTGAGAGATTGGAGGATTCAGGGATGACAGGTTACCCTGAATTTGGCGGGAGCATTCTCAATGTTGCTAATTGTTCAACACGACACAACCTTGCTCTGGGAAGATTTTCAATTTTTTTTTCTTGGTTCAAAAAAAGGTGAGGGTATTAGTCAAAATCTTATGGACACTGATGAATGAGGCTACACACTTTATATTCAAAAATTTTGGGAGCTGTCGTTGATACTGGTCGTTAGTCGAGAACATAAAGAGCCACCAGAAAAAGAAGGAAAACGGTATGACCTATAACAGGGATTTTATTCACCGTTGAATCTCACAACAAAGATCAGTAGACAGGTGAGGGAATTAGATTTTGAGGTTTTGAACCTGATTTTGAATATGGTTGCATGAGACAATCAACCCCAAATTTGACTGAAAAGTTTGGGAAGGGGAGCTAAGAAGAAGGCCACAACCAACAGAGTACGTGAAGATCATCACCGAAGCCACAGTTGTTCAAAAACATGAAATCCGATGGAATAGGAGAATGACCCACGTGATTTTCGAGTATTTTTTTTCACACTGAAATGGGTAGTGATTTACATTTATTGATATTCTCAATACCAACTTGGAAAAACACCAAAAAATGGCCACGATTGCTACTTTTTTCTCTCATTTCCTTCGATATCAATGAATACGAAACAGCTGTACCGATGTCGAAACGGTGTTCTCCAAAATTGTCATCGACTTTTTGGGACAGGTTTAAGCTATAGGAAATAGTTTAGCAAGTATTATCTACCACAGAAAGAATGCACACTGTCTAGCCAAAAATCGTCTTTACACATTGAGCATTCAATAATCTGACCCCCTCCCCCACACTAACTCATTGGAGCATCATTAAATGACATTACAGTGAATGAACGGAATACAATAGATAACTTAAGATGCTGAAATTCTGAATGAAGTCTCTCTTATTGTGGCTTAGCATAATTGAAGGTACCACTTTCTAAGCAATACTGATGCAATTGAGTGGTTGATAGCAAAAACCCCATTAGTCACAGAACTGGAAAATATGTTGAAGCTACCACGGCGTTGTGTACGGCATTTCACACATAGTTTCTTAATCAATTCTTACAAAAATAACACTAGTCGGCGTGCACAGCTCACGGAAAATGTGGTGATTCAGCAAAAACCCCACAAGTCAAAACGGTTTCGAGCAAGAACGCCACTGGTCATTAGTTGTTCCATTAGCCACCGCCAGAGTGTTAGTCTGACGTGCATTGTTTATTATGAAGAATCGTCAGGTGTTGCATGGAATTTGTACTCGTACCTACTTGTTGCACGAGCGTTAGTTCAGTTGTTCAGTTCCTTCCTTCCTTGACATTCCCATTATTTTTAACCGACCATGGACGAAAGTGGGCATCAGTGGCCGCGAAAACGGGCAAAAAACCTGCGAAGGCCAAAGATGTATTACAACTTGCTGAGTACCTCGAGAATCCAGCGAGCAAAGAGTTCTACAGAGAACGGTTTGCTACCACTGCAGCAGCACCCTCAAATTCACAAAACAATGACTATGACACTGACCACGATGACAATAGTGACGGGTGTAAAGATTAATGCTTCCACATTTTGGCTCATTTTTCTTATATTTTACCTTGCGTAATCCTTTTGCTTTTTCCATTTGATAAATAAACAAGCTTTTAAACATAAGTTTTTCCTTCAACCTAATAATGACCTGATGAAAGACACCAGACCTGTTCACTCCAGTATCCGCATTACTACATCACTAAGTCACTAGGTTACTGATAGCAACACAAAAACAATAATAAACCCAAATAACGCGAATGTTGCCACCATAAATCGGGCCATAGATCGGGAATGGTTTGACCTACGGACCTGGGGAGGGGCTCATTCGATTCCTCGTGGAGTGTTCTTCAAAAAGAGTACACATTTAGGCCGCCTTGACTTGTTTTGAGGTTTTTAGGGATTTTACTAAACTTTGACAACCCTTAAAGGGCACTTTAAATTAAGTGAGAGAGCTGGCTCAAGAATTGGGGCGTCGTCGGACCAACATGGATTTTTCCTGAAAATTTCAGCTTTTTTGCTTCAGCCGTTTGGGAGAAATCGTGCGTACGGCGGACGGACGGAAAAATGTTTATTGCAGATTTGGATTCTACACCCTTTGAAACGTAAACCATGAGATTTTCAGGGGGGGTTAGAATGTTTTTTTCAAGAGCGATTACAATGGTTTATTACTAAATAATAAACCAAAAATGATCTCCTGAAAATACTTGAACTCTAACTAGATTGACAAACAACGTGCTGAAAGCTCTCAAATTACAGGAAAACTTGTATATCTAGCCAGCTTTCCTGTGTTACAGTTAACTTTGAGATTCCGGATCGATTTCATGGAGAAATTCTAGTTCGAAGGAAAAAACACGTTGGACACGTCCTGAAACAGTTAACCCTGGAACCGCAGAGATAAAAGGAACTAAAGTTTCATCGGTATAAATTAGGAAAATGATTCAGTCCGGGAAAACATTTTCTAAAATGTCAAAATGGTTTACAAACAGCCCAACACATCAACTTTGCGATTTCATGGAGAAATTCCGGTTTAAAGGCAAGAAAACGTTAGGCACATCCAATACAGGCCTAATGCTTTATGGCGCTACTTTACGATTTATTTAGTACATAAATGTTAGGTACAAATGATCCGTACTGTTTACAAACTATTTCACACTTTAGAAACAATTTTTTCGGATTTTAGAAATTTCCCAATTAAGACTTTTGCTGCTTTTATCCTTGGGATACCTCCTCAACTTTCTTAGAAGGTGCCCAATGTAGTTTGCGCTTTCAAACAAGAATTCCTCCTTGAAATAGATATGGAATCGCTAAGTTGACCGTACCACTGAGATGCTAATTAAATTTGCGCGTTTTCCCGAAATTTGATAGCTTCTAGCCCGTTTTTTGGAAGTGGAGTTTAAAGTAATTTAAGAAAAAACTTATTTTTTTCATGTTGAGAGTTTGAACTACAATTATTGTCTATGGAAATGAGTTTTTGATTTTGAAAATGTACTAGGGATCTAGGGAACGTAATGCTGAATCTGAAAAGGTGGCCAAAAGTTATTTTTCGAGCTGAGAAAATGTATTTTTATGACACAACACCAGGGACGTAACTAGTAGGGGGGGGGGGGGGCTGCCCCGGGCGCCAAAGTTAGAGGGGCGCGCCAAATAGGCAAAAAAGTGACAGCTTACCAAGTTCTTTTAAATATTATGACCGTTTGGAGTAAATTTGAAAATATTTACTAAAAGGAAAAATAATATAAATAAGGAATGCAATAGGCCTACAAGAAAGGACAAAGGATATAGAAAACGTATACTTCGCGAGGCGAGAACTAGCCTTGAGCGGCCATATGCAGAGTAGTTGAAGAGACGAGTCTACACCATTCAAACTTTTGGTTTATATTTGCCAAAACGGCCTCCATGACGCCTATCCCAATATAACCACAGCTTTGAGAATTTTTCTTACAATACCCGTGTGTGTAGCATCGAATGAAAGAAGTTTTAGAAAACTGAGGATAATAAAAAAATACATCAGGAACTTGACAGGACAACAACGACTAAGCAACTTGTCCATCATATCAATAGAGCACAAAATAGCTTCAGCACTATCTTTTGATGGTATCATTAAAACATTTGCAGCAAAAAAAGCCCGACAATTTTCATTTTAAAGTTTGTTTAGGGCTTCCATTTCGTACAAAAATGTATTTATCATCTATTAGTTTGTTAAATATAATAAAAATTATACCTATGGTATTTTACGTTGAGCACTTACTTACCAAACTTTCCTCCTTTTAGTAAAAGAGTTTATACAGTGTGAATAAATCAAATTATTGTATTTATATTTTGGTTCATAGGTATATTAAGATGGTTTGAATCATGAGATATCGGGTGTATGGGGGGGCGCCAAATTTATTTCTTGCCCCGGGTTACGTCCCTGCACAAAACTTAATTTTCTAAAATGCCTTCAACAAATCACATCTCGGGAAGTGGTTGGGATAGGAAAGATTAACAGTAACCCTAACATATTGCTACTCAAATTGAAGCCTTGGATCTCTTGAGCAACGGTAGAGTGTTCCATAGAAGATGGTCTTTTAAATTGCGAAAATATATAAGAAAGTGGTATTTTGTGTTTGTTCAGCCTCCGGAAAATGACATTTTTTGCCAATCAGTCTGCTATAGGCACTTCGTCAGAGTGCAGTGCCGGGTGTTGGCGTCGAGCACTACTGGAGTAGCCCCTTGGTTTATAATTAAAACTTAAAAAAATAAAAAATAGAAGGCAAACAGCTCTCAGAATGTTGAATTGTTCTCTTGTTAATTAAAAAATAATTTTCTCTTTGGCTCTTCAGCTAAGGATTGGTTCAAATTAGATTTCACGATATTTTCTTCCTTTTGCCAGATTTATTAGTACCTAGTGCCTTGTTTCTTTTTTTGCCGCTACTCCCCAGGAGACATGATCTCTTTAAGACTTCTTTAGATTTTCTCGATTCTTGGTCACTATTCTCCAATTTCCGCTACAATACCGTTCCACCTCAATTTCAGTCGTTTCCTTCCTCTATATTTATTTGTTTACGTTGTCAACAGCTTCTTCACAGATTCGTATATCTCCTACGTCATGCCATGCCATTGCAAGCGTCCTATCTTCATGAACTTTATAACATTGATTTCTTTGAACAATTCATAAAGTTCCTCATCATCAGGCATCTCCATTGTACTTGTCGACTAATAGGACCAACGGTTCTGCCCAGAATTCCTCATCTCTCAATATCTGTTCCAATTATTTTGTTATTGCCTGTTTCTCAGAACCGTGAATGAGAACTGGAGCAAGGTTTTGTACTAATCAAGTTAATTAGTTTTTCTTGATAAAATGTGAGACATTTGTGGTGCTGCATAAGAACGTGATTCAAGCGAAAATAGTTGGAATTAAGCAAATATTGATTTATTTATAATCAAATTTAAATTTCTAATGTAACGTATGATCTGGCAAAGCCAATTCTTTCTGTACACTTCCATCTCCATTTATCTAATCAGGAAAAACTGCTGAGAGCAGGTTTTAAGAACAACATCAGAAAAGATGTTTGTATGAAGTTACCAGGTCCAATAAAGTGATGTTACATTTAATAAGGTGTATGTAACATTTGCTAACCAATATTTAGAATTATTTCCATTTAATCAAATGTCTAGATAGAACTATACAAGATTTTGACTAAAATTAGGTGTAATAAGAACGTTATCATCATTATTATTATTGTAAAAAATGTTATTCGTATGGGATCTTAAACCATAATTAGGGTAGGATAATAAAGTAGTATTAGAAATTGTTGAATGAATTAGTCGACACCAATTAAATTAGTGTGGTAAAGCAAGAACAAATTTGAGAACTTTCTTAGGTACCTACCTGTCACATGGGTAGTCTTGGAAACTAAGTGAACGTTTCGGAAATCCTTTCTTTAGAAACAATATAATCAGTATTTTTATTGAAATAGAAAATTAAGGGTAATTTAGAACCCTAGGAAAATTTGTATCTTAAAGTTAGAATTTTGGCTGCATTTCGAACTGAAGGATGTGGCACAGAAAATACATTGTTACTGTAATTCTGTGTGAATTCTTTCTTCCAGTTAAATATTTTCCAAGCAACCAACTTAAAGGTAGTACCACAGAGAAGAATATTCTGAAAAGAGGTAAAATTACTCATCGTTTAGTCATTTTAACAAGTTAGCGATGTAATTTTTAAAACTGTTGAATTAAGCGCTAAGCAATCTGAAGTTATTTTGTTAAGGAATTGATCTGATAATTTAATAACAACAGGTACATAACTAGGTTTTCAGCTCTTAACGTAAGGTTTGTTAGCTTATTTCATTAGGTTTCTCAGATACGAAAAAATGGTTGTAAAAAAAAAACTATAGTTATCATGAGTTTATTAAATTTGGTAACTGATCTACTTCAGTAGTCAGGGCTTGGGTGTGACTTTACTGTCCAATCTGTCTTAATAATGGAATGAATCAAGCCGTTTGTCATTTAAATGGTTATCAGGAGTACAATCCAGTTCCTAGCAACCAACTCAACAGTTCCGCCCCCCCTCAACACTCCTTCAACTAACCTTCGGGTGGGCTCCTTCAGCCCTTCGTTATCCCGGCATCACCACTTTTCCGTCCGCCCAAGGGGTCATTCGTGTGCCTGCCAACCCCAATTTTTTTTTCAATTTTTCATCTTCGGTACTTGAATGTGTAAAATTAATAATTTAAATGATCTGGCTGTAGAACCATAGAGGTCTACTGCCCCGTTTTTTTGGATTTGTGAAAGCATTAGGAAAATCTGATTAGTGACATTTAGAGATGGCGAGGTGTATCCCCTAAGCACCATGAAAGACAGTGGCGCTCTCTTCTTAGTGGCCGTTTATCGTACTTCCTCCCTTCTCTTCCAGTGTTAAGCCCCCTGCAGACGGGGCAATTAGTGGCGGCCACTAGTAAAGGTAGTGGCCCACATTAATGACTGGGCCAGTAAACTGAATGAAATAGTAGCAGCCACTGGAAAGCAACCAAGTTTGCTTTTAGTATCTGCCTGACGTCCACAAAGTTAGTCACGTGACCTAGATGAGGCACCGGCCACTGCCAGGCGTCAGTAGGATGTATGATTCAAGGGAGACGTCACGTGTGTGTATGTGAGCAGTTTTGTTGTTGTTGTTGGAATTATGGCTGCAAAACAACAATATACAATGCAAAACGTAATATTGTACTCAAGGCCCCCTTGCCTCTCTCCGCCCTACCCACTCTCTTACCCAACAAGATCTTTTCTTATTCAGCAAATCTTTGAGATCTTCACTCAAACATAATGTAATGTCACTTCACTCTCAACGTCACTAACAGCATTTTCGAACTGTTTATCAACGTCCTCCATGTGTTGTGAGCTCAGTGCAGAACTCACAGATAGTAGTGGCCACAACTAATCGAAGGCATTATTTTCCCCATCTGAAGGGGTCCATCCTGTCAGTTGAACTGGCCACCAATAATTGCCCCGTCTGCAGGGGGCTTTATTTTATGAAACGATTTTTATTTTTTAATCCATCTATTCGGTAACGGAAAATTTTCAAAAATAGATTTTTGGATTTTGTTCTTACGGTATTCTACACAATATCCAATAAAATGTTCATGTTTGAGTCAGTCATGTAATAGTTGCATGAAGTTGAACATTCAATGCCAACTTTTTGCTACAAGTGGAGTTACTCTGTGATTGATTCTTGAACACTGGCACTAACCATATCATAGATTTTTTATGCTTTGGAAGATTAATGGACGTAAACTTATCGGAAATAAGAGTACGAAGAAATCATCCTTTTAGAATGTTAAAGAATAAAACCGATTATTTTAGTTCCTGTAAATCAGTTTTTTAATGAAATGGATAGGTCTCTTCCAGTCCAATGTTCATTTTATTCCAATTGTTCCTTTCAGAAAAGCATTTCCCAGAAGACAAGCTAGTTGTTAGCACTACA
>JAVIWC010000800.1:0-21553 GCA_031894815.1 Creontiades dilutus
AATGAAGAAGTGTATTAAAATTGTCATTAAACGTCATCGGGTGCTTATGAGTCTCATTGTTCTGGACGTTTTTTGATGGTAAGCTCGGAGCTAAAGCATCTCCCTTGCTGAAATGTTACAGTTCACATATGATTCAGTTCATACAGTTCATATGGATTTTAGCCATGCCCCCTAAGTCAAAAAGCGCAATGACAGCTCATGAATCCCTTTTAAAAGTCCAAAATTGGAATTTGAAATTCGCGTCCATGACAACGTGAATTAGGGCACATGACAATCTTAATGTCCATTGCGCTGTCGATAAATTTCATTCGGTGCAGTCATTTTTTTTTTTCTTGGGTTGGTAGGTAAAAGGAAAAAATGGCATTTTATTTGGAAGAATCGTTTTTATTTCATTTAATTAATGTGAAAAAGATTTTTAACAAGAAATAAAATATGAAAACTTACGTAATGTTTAGCAGTACATTGTACTACTTGTAGGCAGTCCCTAATCTATCTGCCTTTAAAGTTTCCCAAATCACATAACTCCTACTCGAAGTAAAAATGAAATCACGATAACCAATAACGCTAATCACCCCAATAATGCTTGATCTCCCCATTCTGCTTACCCTGTAAAACCATAAGTTTCGCAGTAACTGAACAAGTAGGTGGATTCCCAAGTAGTGGTACAGTATAATAATAAGCTTGGTAAATCACTGGGGTTTATTATTCAATTGGCTTGCATTCATGATTTGAATTTCTACTAAGCTTTGGAGTCTGCGTGTTTCACAGGATAGGGCGATTATTGAATTTCAGGAGGCACACAAATATGATCAACTGATCAATCCAAATAGGTATTTTGGTCGAGAACAGATTCACGTGCTCCATGTATATCTCCTGAAAATCAATAATCGCCCTATCCTGTGAAACACGCAGACTCAAAAGCTTAGTAGAAGTTCAAATCATGAACGCAAGCCGATTGAATAATAAACCCCAGTGAAAGAATTTGCAGCGTTTTTTTTATTGAACCTCAATACCCCCCCCCCCCCCCCCCCACAATAAAAACATCTATAATTTATCAAGTCCTTTGGCACTCGTATTGCGTTAAAACTTCCCCAAATCCAAATTTAAACGATGTAGCCAAAGGTAGACAGGTGTACAGGGGGCACACAAATATCATCAACTGATCAGTCCAAATAAGTGTTTTGGATGAGAACCGATTTACGTGGTCTATGCACATCTCCTGAAATTCAATAATCGCTCTATCACCTGTAAAACACGCACACTCCGAAGCTTAGTAAGATTCAAATCACGCAAGCCAATTGAATAATAAACCCCAGTGAAAGAATACTTATTTACCCCTTATTTACCCCAGTAATAATATTGAATAATATTTACCTATATATGTATTATCAGCGTTTCATGCATATCAGAATGCTTCAACCCGTGTATCGGCTACTAACTACACTACAAGTATTCACATCGGCTATCACTCCAGTATCCACATTCACTACAACTCGACGCTATCGACATAGGACGCTATCAACCGGACATCACTAGGTTACAAACAAACAATAATAAACGAAAAAACGCAAATGTTGGCACCATAAATCGGGCCATACATCGGGAATGGTTTGACCTACGGACGTGGGGAAGGGCTCATTCGATTCCTCATGGTATGTTCTTCAAATAGGAAAATATTTAGGCCGATTCGACTAGTTTTGAGGTTTTCAGGGATTTTACTTTTACAGCCCTTAAAGGGCACTTTAAATTGAGTGAGTGAGCTGGCTCAAGAATTGGGGCGTCGTCGGACCAAGATGGATTTTTCCTGAAAATTTCAGATTTTTTGGTCCAGCCGTTTCGGAGATATCGTGCGTACGGCGTACGGCTTTGAAACGTAAACCATGAAATTTTCAGGGGGGGTTGGAATTTTTTTCCAGAGCGATTACAATGGTTTATTATTGAATAATAAACCAAAAAAGAAGGTAATTACTTAATTTTAAAATTGTTGTATCACTCTGACATTGCTATATTCTTTCGGTAATTTGGATTGTTCACGACAATGTTAAAAACTAGGATAAGGTCAACAATAAATCTACGCACCTGAAATATCATCTCCGAGAGGATCAGTTTGTCACTGTGTGGCCGTTGGGACGTGATGCGCTTGCGGGCGGGATTGGCTGGGATGCCATCCTTCGTGACGATCATCAAATACCAAAATACATACCTATTCCGAATCAATGTTAAGAAAACTTATAAACAACTTTTCGTTGATCATAATTGCTGACATGATTTTACAGTAGTTGAGATTCCGGGGCCCCGGGTAATCGTCTTCGAAATCTCCTCTCTTAAGTGGCGACCGAAACCGACGAGGGCGTAAACGTCACTTTAGGTATGGAAAATACACTTGGGGCTCCGATTAATGGCAAAGAAGTTGTTATTAATAGAAGGAGAGTGGAGTAAGAGGAGCAATCAACTTTTAGAACAACTTGATAAATTGTGACTGAGGGCAACATGATCCACAATGGAGGGCTTGCACTGTAATATCCAATGTGTTCATTTAATTTTCACAAAATCTTGATTGGGATAAACTGCATTAATACTTTGTTTTTAAATTCCAGGATCCAATGTTAACTTTGGTGTCTGGAGTTTTTGTTGACAAAAGTGTCAAACTTCTGGACTCTTACACCACTGCGATTTCTGATGGGTTGGACGCAAAAGTGAAAACACTGGATTTTAAAAATCAATCATCTACTGCCAAAACCATCAATGACTGGTTTGACAAACACACCCATGGAATGATCAAAGATCTCATCAAAAAAGGTTTTGCACTCTTATTTCTTCATTTTTTCATTTTGAATACATCAGCTGCTAATAGCTCCCATTACGAGGAATGGAGTAAAAACGCCACCTAGTCTCAGTTAAAGCGATTCCTAGAAGCGAGAAGGGAGGGGCAAACAAAAGGTTTAGAATGAAATTGGCAGCACATGATTCTATTCAGTTAACGAAAAGTCAGGTGATAAATATTCGAGTAATTAGCAGGTATACCTACTATTTATATATATTAAGTAATGAAGTTGTACAACCCACTACCAAGACAGAATTGTATCATAGAACTCGATGGTGGCTTCACACCACTTCTACATATGCAATTTCACTGAGCTCCTCCTTGGGTTTGTCGCCGAATCCTAATATTACACTGTTTGCTCGGAGATCAGTGTTCTGGATGCTCGCTATCTCAAAAATTAAAAAATATTCTAAATCAATCCTTCCAATTCTCTATTCAGAGAGTTGAAGCATTTATTGTACAGCTTCATGGTGATAGAACTTCATATCCATAATTCAAAAGTTTCCAAAGTTAATGTCCACGTCTTTTTAGGTGGGCAAAATCTTAGAAATAGTAATAATAATTATTATTATTTAAAACGCTGCTGTTGAAAATTAAGAACGAATGAACTTTTTATTGTGTACAGAAACAAGTGTTCTTAGCCAGTTATATTTTAACAATAAGATACTTCATGACATAAATAAGAGTGGTCTCAATACTCGTCCTCATCAAGGTATCAACAAAGTCCAACCAAACCAAACTAGGACTTAGTTAGGACTGATTCATTACGAACACTTTAAATGTGATTCAAACCACATTTGATTCAAAGCTCTCATAGTTAATTAGTTTCAACTATATACATGTATTGTACTTACCCATAAAATGAATGCTGGAGCCGCCCCTGGGTATATTTTGAATAATACCACCGAATTTTTGTCCAGATGACATTGGTCCTAGAGAGAGGATCGTACTCGTGAACGCTGTTCATTTCAAAGCTCCCTGGAATTTCATTTTCAACGTCAAACATACGAAAGAGGATAACTTCTACAGCCCAACTGGGGTCGTCAGAGTTCCTATGATGACTACTTCAGGACATTTCCGCATGTCCTATCCCCGCACACTTGACGCCACCATTCTTGAGCTGCCATATAAAGTGAGTAGATGTTTGAACTGCTTGAAGATATTGTTCAGGATGAATGAATATTATTGTGATGTACGTGAGGATAAATAGCCAATCTTAACTCTCATGGGCATTCAGTATCTTATTCATTTTAAATGTCGTCATTAATTAAATAAGTAACACAATTCCATAAATATTCGTAATTATAGTAAGTATCGATTTTTAGAATATAGTGATATCGATTTAATTTTCTGATTTATATCAAGAAAAGTAATAATCAAACCCATGAAAGTTGGTGAAAACCATCAAAATTTCTAAAGATTTCACGCCTATACACACACCAACAAAAGGATTTGTCTAAATACATTTTATAAAGTGGATTGGATAAATACGGGTGATTCTCAAAAAAAGTGAAATTTCCAATGCTAAAATCGTGCAGCAGTGAAAAATCTCCAAATTTCTTCAAAAATAACATATAGCGTGCGGGGATCATAAAGAGCAAAACCAAGAACAAAATGATGCTCAAATCACAATTTAAATTCCAAATTTAATCAATTCAATCATCATCGTCAATCATATCCATCACACTTTTCAACTAGTCGAAACTGGCCAACACTGGGGGAGAGGGGGGGGGGGGCATTCGCCGTCTTTGGAATGTAAGGTAGTTGTATTTCCTAACAGGTTAGGTTTGTTATATTCAGGAAGAATAGCCCCACAGTCGAAGAGGTTTAGTTAAATCGGTAATAGCTCTACCAGTTAGAGTGATCCAACAAAAGAAATTTCCACCTTGAAAGTAACGAACACAGACAGAGGTATCAATATTTTTGGCACATAACAGGTTCTTCAACAAGACAGATCTCACGTAAGATAGTTACTTGTGGTAGAAGGCAAATAAGGGAAGTTCTTTTTTATATTGATAATGAACCACAAGAAAGAATTGGAGAAGGTGGAGGGGTGGTGAGAGATGGTGGAGTGGTCTGTGGACGTATATGCGGTTCCGTTTTATTTTCATTGTCTAAGGTAGAGGGTGGGAAGGGTTTTCCCGAAGTCAATGAAATTGGATTGATTCTCTGACTTGTGGTTTCTTCATTTATAAATAAACTAAATGAGCATAGCATTATTAAGGGGATGGTAATTAATTCCGATACACTTCGTACATTCACGCCATGATAGTTCTACTTTGTACTAATGGAGTTCGTTTGTTTCAGAATAACGTGTTTCGCATGATCATCGTACTTCCCAGAGAAGGTATAAATCTCAAAGACGTCGAACACGAATTAAATCAACACGGATTGTTTCCATACGTAGAGGGATTGCAAATGGGACATATTATACTTAGTCTGCCACGTTTCAAGATCGAAAAAACCATCGACTTGAAATCGGCCACAAAGAAAGTAAGATTCGGGTACCGTTTCAATATGCCCCTTACCGACCCTTCGCTGTTTTAGTATGCTACCTACCAACCAGATTGATTGGTGAAAGGAAATTGAAAGAGAGAATGAGTCAATGGCTCAGATCACCACCTCTTCTCATAACGCTAAACGATGCCCACCCCACACTGCTTTATTCCGTACAGTTTCGTTACAAATCACTTTCGTATACCACTAAAACGTAGACAAATTACTCATTTCCCCAAATTATTAAAAAAATACAGGTAAACGCGACATAGTTACATTGGCATTTGTTTGACAGAGGTTTTGTATTTTTTAATCCACCTCTTTAGTCTCTCTTCCTCCCCACTGGTTATGACAGTTAAAGGGGTCTGACAGTTGAAGGGTTGTCAGGACGGTCTCTGCTTGCTGAATGAGGATGGAGGGTGCAGGAGTATTCTGTCCAACTCTTTGTTGGTAGAATTATCCGGAATTTTGGTATTATGCTAAGAAAGTAATTGATTTACTTATTTATAATTGGAAAATTAACTTATTTTTCTCCATGTTCGATTTCCGCATGACGCCAATTGTGCCACATGACAATCTGAAAGTTTCTGTTGTCGCTGACCCTCCCAACCAATGTATAGCACAAAATCGACAAGAAGGGAGCTTCAGAGCAAAATCAACCCATCAACAATAGGACTTCAAGTGGGAAAGGGACAAGTGGAATACAAAAAGTAATGATTGACCCAAAATTTGTTGAAGTAGGCTCCGAATTCCAAGAAGTCAAGGGGAGATATCCACACATTTGGGTCTACGTGTCCTAAATGACCTACAAAATATCGAACTCATGAACATTTCGCTGGAATCTTTTGATGGTTCCTTCAAACCAATATTTGAAACGGGTTAGAGAGACATGAACCAAAGGAACTAGGTTGTACTTTCAAAAAAGAGGCTGTAAGTACTTAAGATGGGAGAGACTATGTGATTGTTAGCCGCTGCTTCAGTTGTCATGGGTGACCACATTGAAAAGTACGGCAAAGCAGTCCTGTTTACTGACACCGAGCCAACAAAGACCATAAGTGATTCATTACGCAGCCCCACAGAACCATTTAAATTCTTCGCAAGAACCCGTGGGGGGGGGGGGGGAATGCTCCCAAGACTGGATATTGATGCAGAAGCCAACCTGCTTTTCTCCACCTACCCAACATGACATCAAAATTTGCTCATGGAACATCAAACGCTTGGAAACCTTGCCACCATTGCTGTTCCTGGTAACTGTAATGCAAGAATCGGTCTTAGGAATTCATTCCGTGAAGGAATGTAGTTCCAGCCTCTGTTACAAAGGGAAGTCGGCAGAGCAGTAACTGAATAGAAGGGGAAACATATTATCAAAACTCTGTGAAAATCAGTCACCAGTTGCTTGCAATCGACGAGCCCGCGGCGATCCTCAAGAGAATTCTATGTTTTTGGGGGAAACGGGAATAGGGATTTTCCTTTAATTAGCTTTGATAATTTCGGTGATTTTGCTGCATCGAAGATATTTACGTATCAGACCAACATCCCTGTAATATCACCTTTAGACATTGATACCATACTTTTCCAATGTTTAACAGAACAATAACTATTTCTGCGAAAAACGCCGCAGGTGATTACACAGAGGTTTATTATATAGCCGTTATATCTTGTCTTGCCGTGTCCACTCTGGATGAAAAAAAAGAGCCCAGTATCTATTTCAATAAGTTGGATCGATCAGGATCGAAATAGCCACAAGGGCTTTCAGCTGACTGACAGTTGGGTGACTTCGTCTTAAATATGGCTCTGTGAACACCAACCTAGTACAAAATTACCCAATAATTATCTACAATTTAGTTACCCACGTAAAAGGACTATCTGAAAATGATAAACCCAATCAATCAACCAATCAATCAAAACTTTTTATTGTATATACATCAAAAGGTCGTTACAAGATTTGGGAGTAGTATCATGTTGATAATATAAAAAAGAAAATAAAAATTCAAAAAGTATTTTGAGAGGTAGTGAAGTATTTTGAGAGGTGGTCCCTTTATGGCTTTTATTATTGGCAGTGGAGCAGGAAATGGGCTTGAGTTTCTTGTGCTTCATTATTGGAGACTGTACTGAGTTCTGAGTTCCCCAATTTATATCTGTTTCTTGAGTAGGTAAACGAAATTTCCCCCATTTCCGTATTTCCAGTGGTTAGTCTCAGCTGGGCAATCAGCCTAATTTTGTGAATGTTGCCCACAATGTCCAAGTAGTTCTGCCTTTGGCCAAAAACAATGATTTGGCAGAATGCAGGGTTATATTGGGATTGCAGTACTCGTTGGATAGCTCTACTTACGCAGTCATTTTTAAACTTCTCAAGAATGCCATCTCTTGTTGTCGCAACCTCCTGGTGTTTGAGGTTATCCCAGTTTAGACTCACCCCAAATGTTGTGAGCAAGGTGTCCAACTTCGTCGCCCAATTAAATTCTGCCCTATTTCTACTGTTTCTATGAAACCCAGCCAGCTCCCGTGAATGGACCCAAAACCGTGAAGTTAACCTGCACATCGTTTGCTACACGTTTCATATGTGATGATTGTGTTATGTTACAGTTTTGGCCAAATATCTTTGAAAACTCCGAGCTAGAAGGAATAGCAGGTAAACAATTGGATGTATCAAAAGTAATACAAAAAGTCGTCATTGAAGTCAATGAAGAAGGAACAAAAGCGGCTGCAGGCACTTGTAAGTCTTACTTGATATTAGTAACTAAACAGCAATAAGTACATTGTGATTGAAAGCAATATTCCTTAAACCAGGAGGGATTTTTTGTTGGGGATTTCTTGTGTTAGATTGATCTCTTTAGTTTCTGCGCTCAATCGTGGTACCCTTTTGTCGATAAAGCCAAGGGATAGGAGGGGACGAGAGGATCAGCGGGTAATTTCGAGAGACGTGAAAGATGAGCGAGAGAAGGAGGGGGAAGGGTGAATTCTGGTTGCTCGAGACCTTACAAAGAACAATACAGGTGCCTAGTAGGTGTGTGAGTATTATTTGTACAGAACTGTTCAAAGGGCCATCAACACTCAGTGAGCATTGATTGCCAACAGAGAGGGTTTGGGAACATTGTGACTATCTAATGATTCATGCCATGATAAATTATTCTATAGCTTTTATTTAAAATTGTTTGTGAAAAGGTTATAAATGACAAAAAGCATTGAATCACTGGAATTATTTCAATACCTATTTCATTTATGCTGCTATAACAGAAAGGTAATAATGGCGGCACGGACCTTGGCATATTAGATTCCCACCATTTTTTCTGTCTGTGGTGAACGTACCAGCATGAGGAAAAGTTTGCAATTCATCATTTTGATTGTTGATTACCTATAATAAATGGCATTTTTTTCAATATTCTCACAATATCAGAAAATGAAATTACTTGAATAATTCAAGTAATTTTATATCATAATTATTATTATGATAATAATAATTCAAACTTCTTTAGTGAGGACCTGTCTTAAATTATTACAGTCTTTAGGGAGACAAATTTGGTCCGTAGGTTTTTTAAAACTGTTTATTCAGTAGGAGCTTCCCACAATCTTCCAATTGTCATCATCAGCTACTTACATCTAAACTTCTGGTAAATACAAACCGTGTTACCAACATCTGATTTGAAATTGACAGTTAGTTTATCTTGGTTTATATGAAATGCTTCTAAAATTTTACGTTTTCTAGAATTATGCTCATTATCTATAATCTTAACATTTTGGAAATCAAAAATCAATTGTTCTATGGCGGTTTTTGAATTTTTTTTTTTATTTTTTTTTTTTTTTTTTTTTTTTTTTTTTTTTTTTTTTTTTTTTTTTTATTGTTTTATGATTGTACGGCACTTGTGACGCGTACATTTTTTCTTCTCTATGTACAAATTTGTACAAAAGATCGTATCGCAGAATTAGAGATCTGAGAGGCCTCTCTGAACCTCTTCTATTCAACTCCATGGTGTCCTTTCAACGTGAGGTTAAATATTTGGGTGTATTACTCAGTTCAAATCTCACTTGGAATAAACACCTTAGGTGCATTGCAAATAGATGTTGTGTTGTTAGATAGAGACATTTAATGTCTCCTGTCAATGATTCTGATTCATTTGTTTCTGTTTTTTGTACTTCGCGTAAAAAATAAATTAGTTTTTCTGCGTTCATAGTATTCCTCATTTATCTTCTACTAAAGATGCAGTGGAGCCCATACACGTGCCAAACGCCAAATTATGTGGACGACAATATTGGATGGTCCTGTGGATATAGAGCGCTATTATTAGACCCATAATAACGTACTAGTGCGATGTAGGGGGGCATAACGTCAGTCAGGTGTGAACCCAACTAAATCTAACCATTATTAAATGACTGGCCTGTCTAACCACTACTGGAACAGTGCATGGTACACCCACTGCAACCATGGAAATCCTACTGGGCCTGCTCCCTGTGAATATCTTCATAAAATTAGAGGTCGTGATAGCCTCCCTGATTTTGAAATGGAGTGGCAGCTGGCGGAAAACTTCTCACCAAGGTCATAATGATATGTTGGACTGATACAAGAACCAGCGGTTGACATACTGGCCGATGTCATACACAAAACGCTCACCCAACCTCAACTCTATACTTTAATCATTACAAGAGAGGAGATATGGTAGAAGCAATGACATCATCTGGTTCACAGATGGTTCGAAAATGGAAGTATGAATTGGTACAGGAATACACCCAGGTGGGATGTCTCCATTCTACTAGGGGAACTCACTTCTGTATTACAAGAAGAAATTACAGCAATCAAGGCGGCAGCTGCAGGGAGCTTTAAGAGGGGCTACAAATGAGTTGACGTACTAACGGCTCCAACCACTTCATCATGAGTGGTGTGGGCTGCATGCAAACACAATTGGGTTTGCTTGGAATGTGTTCCGGAGCATAGAGGTAATAATGAGCTCGCTAGAATTAGCTTCCCAACTCCAGGTCTGTCTAGCAAAAACAACCTTCAGAAGGACAATCAATATTTTTTTCCACATCACAGCTCTAGTGAGAAACGCCAAAGCTTTCTGTATGTTAAGCACTCAGTCTGATTGTGTATATTTGTTACCCTTTGGGGAGGCTTCCTACGGGTTAGTAGTGCTCTCCAGAACAATTTCACTCCTTCATAACCAAAACCTTTGGAAAAATCAGAAACTCTGACTTACCAAGACGTTATTTTCTTGTGGACAGATAATGAAACATAAATGAATAATATATTGGAGAGTACTGTCAACACCCGAGTTGGTTGGTTTACAATTTAAGACTAACAAATGTGAAATGATAAGAGTGTTACATCAGCAGGCCATTGCTGTAGTTCACAAGGTGTTGTTGTTGATCCCTCCAATGTGCAGGCAATTTCGTGTCTCAAGGCATCAGTAGATTTTTATTCTATTGATGAAAATCTGACAATGAGTGTTAATGCTAGTTCACACTCTGTGTGCAGTGTTATCATTGAAGAGTAGATCAATTTCAAATGCACCCTGAGCATTACCAGGTGCACAAATGCGTTACGTACAAATAGAAAAAGAGCTGTTAGCAATTTGCTTTGGTGTTGCAAAAATGTTGTCTTTAGGTGTTTGGTCATGGAAATTTCATTGTGAGACTGATCGAAAGCCTTTGTTGGACTCCTAAAAAAAATGCCTAAAAATTCCTATTGGGCTACAAAAAATTTTGCTTCGATTGCAGCCGTATAATTGAAAGTTGGTCTATTAACCAGCTCAGTGTTTATTTATGGCAGACGTGTTGTCTCACGATGTTCCAGCCTATGCAGGTTTTCCAAATCTAGTTTTGATAGAAGGCACTGAGAATGCGTCAGTCACAAAAGAATGCTGGAATATTGTAGTTGAAGCATCTAGGGAAGATCCATTGGTCCGAAGAGTTGAAGACTTTGTCACTTAAGCGTTAGGGTAATTAAATATTGCAAAGATGTAGTTGATGAAGTTAAACTAAATTTCCTTCTAAGAAGTGATTTCAATATTTTTAAAAGTATTCCCATATGAGGGGATCGCTTTGTGATTCAGGGTTCTATGAAGCGAGAGGCTTTGGAACGCTTGCATACTGATCATCCAAGGATAAACCATAGTTGGATCGTGCTAAATTGTCAGTTTTCTGGTTGGGTACAGTTCAGGATATTAGGAAAAGACACGATTTTTTTAGTGAACCGTAAACCAGTTCTCACTGGTGGTGGATGTTTCATCTAATTATCTGGAAGTGGTGGAAACTATCATCAATAACATGAAATCTATTTCTTATAGTGCTTCTTTTTTATTTCTGAATTATTTAATGCATTTGCAATTCAACGGGGATTCAGGCATTTTATCCACGGACCGATGGATTAACAGAGGACTTTGGGAGAATAATAAGAAAGATGTTTTCAAAGGCTTATGAAAATGAAGTTTTTTCTGTTTTTCGTGCTGCTTAATTGCAGAAACACTATAAAATGGGGATATACATTCACCAGCAACCAACGGGAAGGGTATTGCGCACTAACATCCCAAACTCCTTGAACTTCTGGGTGATTATTTTTACTAATAAAGAGGACAGACAGCAGAAAATAAAAGATCAACAGAAATCAGAAATGGTGCGCTGAAGCGAAAATCATTTTCCTCCTGGGCAAAAGATGATAATTAAGAAACACCCTGATTCGGTCTGGTTTCCAGGCGTGGTTGTCGAAATATGGCCTGTACTACGCTCATACCTTATCGAAAGTGACCAGGGGAAATGAAATGAGTTGCATATTTTTCCAAGGAGTGATCTTGATTTGAGAGGCATTTCATTCTCAAAATCTCCACAAGTTCATGACCTCAGTGATACTGGTAATTTACCTAATGAGGAATTGATGGAGCATGGAGGATGCAAGATTTGTTGGATCAACCTGACTGGGTTGGCATTAAGGCCAGGTGAGGCATCCTTGGAGGCCTCATAGAGGAAACGTGAACGATGTAACATCTTTAAGCAAATATTTTTTCGCTATTTATGACTATGTTAATTTGTAGGTCATTGTTAATCATATCAAGTCTGTCTACAACAAATATTTGTTCTGTGAATTCTATATCTATTCCAAGTGCTCTTTAGTCTCTGGTTGATGCCCTGTAGCAGGTTGTAATCAATTTTTCTTTTTTTTTTAAATAAATTTGTTCTTCATTAGTTATAAGGGAATAGGTGTGATCCATATTGGTTCAATGACAATAGATATTATAGGATCTAAAGAGGAAAAAGCACGTATTTTGCTTGAGAGGGATTAAGTTGAGTTTGAGCAGGAGTTCAGTCATAGAAATAACTTTCCTGTAATTTTTTAAGTAACTTATAAATAGGTGGAAAAATCCAACCATCCTTTGTTCCTTTACTACAAAGTACCTAGGTATTTCTACCACATACTGTTGCAGTATGGTCATTACTGAGCCCCTTCTAGCAGTGTGTTATGATTCTTGGCTCTTTGGGCAATTATTATTATTATGCAGCTTCATAATTTTCCTCCAAATCTTCAGTGGAGTTCATGATGGCAGTACGCCGAGTGCCAAAACTTAACACAGCTTCCTCCAGCATTGTGATCCTAGAACCCCCTCTCACACTTGGTACAATGTTGCTAAATAACCCACAAGTTGAAATGAAGCTTAAATCACCTTTTTTCTGTCTTTGAATTTTCAGATGGAGGAGCCGTGGTTTACAGTTCCCCAATTGAATTGAAAGTTAATCGGCCATTCTTGTTTTATCTGACAGATAATTCGTACACAACTTTGTTCAGTGGAGCAGTTGTGACATTATAATTCGATGTTATCATCATATATCCAATAAACTCGAGTAGTTCCATTACAAGATGCCTAAATATTCTTTTCCTGAGACCAATCATAAATGTATGTTCGGAGCCGAAACCAGCCTTCCAGTCCCATTTGGAGGCGTTTGAAGTCGGCGCGAATCGCTGCGATTTCCCGCTTCTGATTCCTCCCTCCTTTCCGCCTCATATTGCCATCTTTTGCGCTGGAATCTTCTCTTCGGATCTTTACGCGTACATGGGCGCACCTTCGCTTCCTTACTTCCCCTTAATTATTTAGCAAGAGTATCTTTTTCAACTTCGGCGAAGAGGATTTTGCTACATCGACGGGGGCCCCTTCATCTCTGCCGACACCGAACACGTGAGTCAACGCACGTTCCTTTACCTAATACATACCTATATTTCTTTTCTGATTCCTCAGATAATTTCAGCGTTCTCCATTTGCGGTTCATCATAATGTTCGGCTTTTATCGGAAAAGTCGGTTAGTTGGCGTAAGTACGGGACCTATCCCGCCTGGGTAAAACCATCGATCCATTTAGTTACGAGAAATTATTTGACATCAGCTGACACCATTGCAATGAAATTTAGTTTTCAAAAAATATCATATCGAATTTTTCAATTACACACTTTATATATTTCTTGACAAGGTGGGAAGGTGTTTGATTTCATCGATGTTTTATTTCATTTTGGGCTTCAACGTCAGACAATACACAGTATTAGTGTACTGTTCAATACGTCACAGACTATCGATATGCTTCAAATAATCACACCCGCCAAATGTTCTGCTATAATTTATCACTATTCTCTGTGCGTTTACATCAAACTAGCCAATTTTGAAATCTTTTAACCGATATTTCAACAAATCCATTATTTGAGTGCTGTGGAAGTTTCTTAGGAGCATTTCATAATTTTAATCATTCATTGACAAAGTTGTCGAAGGATGAAAAGTGAACCAAGCACAACACACCCTAACAAAAAGAAGATTTTAATTGCCACCAACCTCAGGGTCATGGTCAAACCTGCGAAAATAACAACAGCAGCTGTGTTGCATGTTTACCCCAAGATAGATCGACATTGATTGTGTGATCTTAAAATGACCTCTACCCTGAGGTCGAAGGGTCAAACCGACCCGATTTTTCGACCTCAGCTTCGGATTCAGCAACCCCAAAAGCATTATGTACACGTGGTCTGGTCGGTAGCTTTTAACCTTTTTTTTTTTTTTTTTTTTTGTGGGGCTGTGTAATTATTGCAACTTTGTGATTAGGAAGTCGTTGTATTCCTGGTTGTCGTTTTTATACGATTTCTGGTTCCTCATAAATGTAGGGTTAAGCTAGATAGTACTTAATTATATTATCCGAAGAACCCTGGTCACCTGATGTATATAAGTAATGAAGTTGATATGTAAATAACTCTTAAGCATCGATGTTATAGGACCTGCAACGCATGGTGTGGAACCAAATAATTTATTGATAAATATTCAGTGCCAACACACATTTAGGTACTTAACTTACCATGGAGGTGAGAGTGAACGGTAGTGGTAGATATTGTCACATATAAACCTTGTAGTGGGTAGGATCAAACGCAAAGTTTGTTTCTATCAATCTTTCTATGTAAGTATGTTTCCAATACACAGCTAAAGACCGATTTTGACAGGTGCATGTAGTCCCCAGAAACTTGTCTTGCTTCAATCAATCATTAAAATGGAACGTCTAAAGGTATTGTGAAACTATGTAAAAGAAGGATCCGCCGGGAGGAGCCGCTGACCAGAAGTGCCCAAGAATTGATTCTACTCTGGAGCAACTTCTTTTCTTCAAAGTGTGAACACATTTCTGATGAGACCATAGACTTAGAATTTCCCATTCCTAGGAAAGGACAAAACTTTAAGTTGTCCTTTCAACAGATACGTTCAACTGTTCAGATAGGTACTTCAGTAGTTCTTCTTGATTCCAGTCGGTTTAACTTTTCCCCAGGATTTGAAAACATGAATTTGCGAAGGAAGAACTCATAAGCATTAATCACAATTTCACAAGCACCACCAATGAGCGAACCAGAATTGTTTTTCTTCTGCCCCATCAAAATTCTTGCTTCCATAGAACCTAAACCACATTGATTTAGAGAACCCCCTGAAAAATGAGGAATGATGTTGTAAGCCTCCCTTCCTAGGAATCTCCCCTTGATCTTGAAGAGATCTGAATTAATTAGTTTGGTAGCGGACCTTAAGGCTCAAGATCCCCTGAAGGGGGTTTACTGAAAATGGTCCAATTACGCTGCAGGGTAGTCAAGGGTTGATAAAGTACGCTCAAGTAACCAACGATCAATGTTTTACAAAAGAACTTCAATGAAATCACAACGATCAAAACACGAAGTATAGCAATCTAAATATCAATCTGCAAAATAATGGCGAATAAAGTTGAAATTGGACGATCTTAAGACTAAATCAATGAGCAATGGTACAAAATCACGAGCAATCTTACTTCCTATAACTTATTCCAGTACAAAATTATAGAGATCAATTCAAATTAAAGCGAGAGCACATCAAAATTATCAAAGAGCAATGAAAAGGTAAGTAATTGGAAAACAATATCTGTATGACCAATCAGTGAGCTATGCTTTCTTAGGTGCAAGTTGAAGGCCCGATCAACGATCTTTAGGTTAGTGATCTATAATCTTAACAGATCTACTAGAGAGCTTGTCTCCAAAAGCCTACTATTTAACAGGGAGGGATCTCCTCCAATCAACAACACAAGATCTTACTGCTGTCTCCTACGGTCAACTTGAAATCACTGTGAAGTGGTGTGAGAGCTTTAATACAACACAATATTCAACTTGAGACCCAACGGATCTGATACTCGGAGGAGTAATAGCTGGCAGTCTAAAAGAACAATCAAAGAGCAGCAGGGGTGTGCAATATAAATCAAAGATCTTTACCGTCTTACTGCAGTTAACAGGTGATAAGGGGGTTGCGATCAACGAGCCACGATCAAGGGGGGAAATAATAGAGTCACTGTCTCGGGGATGGGTAAACTGGCAGTCACAGGGGGTTTCAGGATCACTCCGGAATCTCAACACTCTGGTAAGAAAACTACCGATCTTGGGAGCTATCACTTCAACTAACTGACTCAACTCTACCAACACCGCAGATGGGGGCTTGATACAAATGAACAGTTCTTCTCTGATGGCAAAAATACACTGGCTGACGTTGCAGGGGCTGGGGGCACCTTGTGGGTCTCCCTCCTCTTCCCTGGTCAGGTCTCGAACCTTCCTTTCCAGGAGATAGAAACCAGTGGAAACCGGATAACTGTGGAGGAAAACTGCACAAAACACAGCAACAAACACGCGACAACAACAGAAAGCCATAGGTGGTGCCGTAGGTGGTTTTATACAGGGTGTCCCAGGAGTTATGCACAATCGGACTCCTACGTTTTCCACAACTCATTTCCGACCAAAAATGCCTCCTAGCAATTTTTTCCCAGAGGGTCCTCGTTTCCGAGCTATTCGAGATTTAAGATTTTTTTCTTGTTTTCGACGTTATGTCACTAAAACTGTCATAACTCCCTCAATTTTCATATAGCTCAAATTTTATGACACCGGTGGAAAGAGCGTTAAATTTTTTATCTATTTGATGTCAGAATTTTAAAAATTCCATTGAAGATCTGCGATTGCTGCGGACAGTTTTGTCAAAATCTTGAAATCGCCTGTTTTTCATCTCGCCTAGAAACCCCATTAATGCTTGACGTAGAACTGTGCAGGCCTAGTAAAACGTGCACCAAAATGTCAGCTTTCCAAGTTGTAGTCGTTTTGGTTTTTAAAAATATTTTTAGTTAAAGAAATGGTGTTTAACTGCAGAAAAACGTTTGTTTTCTGTTAAAATTGGGGTTTTTTCAAAACTCTCAAAGATGAATGCAACTCTTCGCAGTCGGAAATGAGTTGTAGTACACGTAGGAGTCGGATTGTGCATAGGTCCTGGGACACCCTGTATGACTGAAAAATTGGGAAAGCTACGGAGGAGGCGTTGTCTTGGTCAGGGGCAAGGGTATACTATGTCCCGCACGACCCCTCGGTCTTGAAGGAGGGGTTGCTTTGTGCGCCGTGTATCATCAACCCCAATCTGATTTGGCCGTAGCATTGGGTGTTGCAATGTTGATAATTTGTTGTTTCTGGCCAAATTCAGTTTTAGTAAAATGTTTATTGACTCGAACATTTTATCCAGCTGTTGGACAATGGTAAGATATTGAGGTTTAAATCGAGTTCATGCAAAGAGTTAGAGTTTGAACAAAATTGTTAAAATATAAATTAAAAAAATAAAGATTAAAAAATGAAAATGAACTTAATGAATGGAAAAGTTCGTTTGTGATCAGCGTTTACGGCATTTCCAAGCTGTCCAGCCAAAGTCAGGATAATCGAAGATCCGGGAGACAGCTATTGTTTGTGTTCATTTACGATTGATTGCGACTATTTGCTTTCAGTTGAGTAGCTATACCACAAGTGAGTATGTTGACATGATTTTTGTGTACGGTTTTGCCAATGGTAATGCTTCTGAAGTAGCAAGGGAGTCACACTCCTCCTGAGTACAACTCACACCCTAGCAAACACGTCGGATAGTATGAATAAAAAATATTGGTAGATAATATTGTTTATGTCACCGATCCTTCTTTATCTAGTAAACTATATGTTTTTTATCCACTAATTGTTTTTTGTCACTAAGGTTTTAGTTATTACTACCAGCTATGTTCAATAGCTACAGAACACCATGATGAATGGGAATGTGCAATAGGGAAAACCTAGCTGAAGGAAATACAGCGAGGAAAGAGACGAAAGGGAAGAGTTGGTAATGGTACGGAAGCCTGGTTCGAAAAAGCTCCATAGTGTCAGCAAAAAAATGAATGCAACTCATCGCAATCAATCGTAAATGAACAAAAACAATAGCCGTCTCTCGGATTTTCGATTATCCTGACTTTGGCCGGACAGCTTAGAAATGCCGTTGACGCTTTTCACAAACGAACAGGTATATGCATCCGACAAAACTAACTTAAATCGTCAATTGAGAGGTCTGGCGTTGTCACTATTTGATTCAGTGAGAAAAGTTAAGTTTATCCCGCCTCCGACCTTTTTTTGTCGACACTTTTGGAAAGACCCCAATTTCAACAGAAAACACACGTTTTTCTGCAGTTAAACATAATTTCCTTAACTAAAAATATTTTTAAAAACCAAAACGACTACACCGTTTGAAAGCTGACATTTTGGCATACGTTTTACCTGGCCTGCACTGTTCTGCGTCAAGCATTAATGGGGCTTCTAGGCGAGTTGAAAAACCGGCGATTTCAAGATTTTGACAAAACTGCCATTTCGCGCAGCAATCGCACATCTTCAATGCAATTTTTAAAATTCTGACATCAAATAGATAGAAAATGTAACGCTCTTTCCAACGGTGTCATCAAATTTGAGCTATATCCAAAATTGAGGGAGTTATGACCGTTTTAATGACATAACGTCGAAAACAAGAAAAAAATCTGAAATCTTAAAAATCTTGAATAGCTCGGAAACGAGGTCTCTGGGGAAAATTGCTATGTGGCATTTTTGGTCGGAAATGAGTTGTAGAACACTTAGGAGTCGGATCGTGCATAACTCCTGGGACACCCTGTATAACATTTTCGGTAATAATAATAATATAACTTTTGTGCACCACCCTGTTTTTAGTCGCCTATGCCAATTAAAAAAAGGCTTTTCGTATTCAGCACCCAAAAATACAACCAGAATAGGTAAAAAGAAGCCGGTAACTAGATTATTTTTTGTAGGCTAGTGGAATTATTGTTGAAGGCATATACTCAGTTCTAACGGCACTCGCCGTACCAGCTGTGGAGCACCAATAGGATAATCTCGGATTGGAAACAGTTGTCCAGCAAACGGTGTAACAGCAAGTCGACATGAGGCTGCCACGTTTTGAAATCGAAAAAACTATCATTCTGAATCCCACCTTGTCATCACCCTCCTAAATGCTTTTTCAAAGGGCAATCGATCTCCATTACTTTCCACATTAAATATATATTGAAAAATAACCTTCAATGTAAAACTCGTAGTGAATAACTTTCGTCAGTGACAGGGGTCAAAATCATGACACCGATGTGGACACCATGAGTGGATGTGGGAAAATAATGAAGAATTTATTCAACAACAAAAATGGCAAAAATAATGCTCAATAAACAATACGAATATATTGTATAATCTTCTAAACAAACTAATAAAATATATGGCGCATAGTTATTAAGTACAACAACTGAAGTAGATTGTACTAACTATGGATATTAACTATGGAAACTAACTTTGCGATTACAAACATCAGTCTTGGATGCGAATCATATCGGTCCGCATGAACTGCTGATAATCAACTTCCTTTTTCTCTCAAATTGAAGAATAGCCTTTGTATTCCTGAGTATCGGGTAGGAGGGAATTCCAAAACCTTGGATAAAAAATGTTAGCTTACGTCATTCTTAATTCGTTAGGTCAATCTAGCTTGTGGGAATAAGTTACTAATAGAATAAACGTAAAATGAAATAATTCATTTCGAAAATGTAAATGATACGGATGCAGAGTCTTACCAGGCGGGGTATCATCAACTCTGGGTTTGAACTTGTTTTATGAAAATAATCTTGAGATGTGTGTTCAAATTTGTTGCTTATTTTGCAGATTCTATTGTTTGTTAGTTCATTCTTAGTAAGTACCATTTGATGTTGATGAAGTTTTTTCAAAAACTTGGAACGCTTGGCTTCCACAAAAATAATTTTTATTTCGTTGTCAAATTTTAAAATCTCCGATCTAAGCTTTGAGGACGGCGTCTCAACCATTTAATTCGACTGAATTGACGGAGAAATAAGTTCGTCTTGAAATTTTCCGTTCTTCCCCGAACAAAAGATTTGGAAATGCTACGATCGTGCGTATCATCTTTCCAATGATTCGTATTTTCAACTGTTCTGAAGAAGGCAGTTCGTTGCGAGATTCCTTAGCAACACGAAAAATGTCTTATGTGCTAAGAGAGCAACATTACAATGCTTGGGAAATCTCGATTTGTAATCGTGTCCATTCCTGCTAACTAGTATTGTGATAAATGAAAAAAAAAAAAAATTTGCAGTTTATTTACATTGGTTTCGATATGTACAATTATCACCTTGTTCCATTAACGTTGAATTTTTCAAGAGACTGTTAATAAAGTTTGAACACTGTACGTTCTGAAAATGTTATTTAATGTTGCTGAATTCATGATAATGTTTGATTAGGGATGTAATGAGAGCGGAAAGGCGAATCGATTAACTTTGAAGTCCATCTACGATGGCAAAATATATTGTTCTTTGGACGTTATTTACAACGTATTTTGGTTTATTATTCTAAAACCATATAGGTCGATTAAACGACAATAACTGAAAAAACGGGTAACCCCCCTGAACCATTTTCATGGTTTACGTTTTCAAAGGGTGTAGAATCTTTAATCTGCAATACAAAATTTTCCGTCCGTCCGTCCGCCGTACGCACGATATCTCCAAAACGGCTGGAGCAAAAAATCTGAAATTTTCAGGAAAAATCCATTTTGGTCCGACGACGCCCCAATTCTTGAGCCAGCTCCCTCACTCAATTTGAAGTGCCCTTTAAGGGCTGTAAAAGTTTTGTTAAATCCCTGAAAACCTCAAAACTAGTCGTATCGGCCTAAATATTTTCCTATTTGAAGAACATACCATTAGGAATCGAATGAGCCCTTCCCCACGTCCGTAGGTCAAATCGTTCCCGATGTATGGCCCGATTTATGGTGCCAACATTTGCGTTTTTTCGTTAATTATTGTTTGTTTGTAACCTAGTGATGTCCGGCCGATAGCGTCGAGTTGTAGTGAATGTGGATACTGGAGTGATAGCCGATGTGAATAGTTGTAGTGCAGTTAGTAGCCGATACAAATTTTGTAGTGAAGTTGGTAGCCGATACACGGGTTGAAGCATTCTGATAATATATAGGTTATTATTCAATATTATTACTGGGGTTTATTATTCAATATTATTACTGGGGTAAATAAGTATTCTTTCACTGGGGTTTATTATTCAATTGGCTTGCGTTCATGATTTGAATCTTACTAAGCTTCGGAGTGTGCGTGTTTTACAGGTGATAGAGCGATTATTGAATTTCAGGAGATATGCATAGACGACGTAAATCGGTTCTCATCCAAAACACCTATTTGGATTGATCAGTTGATGATATTTGTGTGCCCCCTCTACATTTGTCTACCTTTGGCTACATCGTTTAAATTTGGATTTGGGGAAGTTTTAACGCAAAGGACAAAGGAGTTGCCAAAGGACTTGATTAATTATAGATGTTTTTATTGTGGGGGGCATTGAGGTTCAATAAAAAAACGATTATTGAATTTCAGGAGGCACACAAATATGAGCAACTGATCAA
>JAVIWC010000801.1:0-205118 GCA_031894815.1 Creontiades dilutus
ATTTAATAAAAGATCGGTATTAATTTTTTGAGTTTATTATTTACTGCTTTCGTGTGTATGATCAAAATGCATCCCAAGGCATTTAATATCCTTAATTCGCTTAATTTTAGGGCACGCACAACTATTTTGGTTACAGTTATCCCTATTGTGACATGTTTAATCTGACTTTAATATACTTAAAATGTACAAATAACTTGGCAACTACATGATTGAAGTGCATCGAAATTCCAATGTGCATTCTTCTCTTATTTGACTAGTTACTCTTAACTATTTGAGCCAGTGAAGAATTATAAACTAAGATTTCAACTTGAATGTTTTGGTTATTTTATTTCTCGTAAACGTACAGTAATAATGGGTGGTTTGAAATTTGTTTAAGCCTTGTTAGCTATCGACTATTGCAACCACTTTAACGTTCAAAGTATTCATTTACGTTATTTTTAAAGAGCTTGAAACTATTAACAAATTAGGTACCGCTATAATATCAGTATTTCTCACATAATATATATAATATATAATAGTATAAACAAGATATGAAATGAGCACCATTGAATTAAAGTTAAAAGGTGGTATTAAGATACCTACACGGAATAAATATAAGAAAATAGTAATTTTTAGAGCAAAAGATAAACGCTTTGAATGTTGGAACACAAGTGAAGTATTTTATTCACGTTAGTAACTATTGTTTTCAACTGAACATATTTTAACAAGATGATTACATAGAGTGATCTCAATACATTGCAGGACCGTTTAAGGGCTGATAAGTGTGATCATTTGGGCAGCGTGAAAATATTGCTTTGGGTCTTAACGCTCATGTTTTTAAAGAATTTTATTTCGACGTGTTGAAAACTTTTGACCCACTTCGTTCCCGCAGAAAACTCAATGCAAGTGCAATTAGCAACAGTATGTACATAGGATTCATTCAAATACAAGTTAAGAAGACTGAGAAAATTAATTAAGAGTAGTAAAAAAATTAACATTCGTTCACATGACATGATGAATACAATAGAGAATATTGGAGAAATCCTTACACCTTCACATTGTTACGTGCACAGTAAAAACCTTTCAACATTTAGCGAACCAATAACACTCTCAATGATTCTTCATTTAAATGCATAACAACAACATTACACATGAGACTGTGCGAGAATCCTGAGCCTCTAGCTCTAAAAGTAAGCATTTAGGAGTATTTTCCACTTCCCCTTTCCTGTTCAGAGTTGCCCAAAGAATCAACATCCAAAGTTTCAGACAATTTCACATTTTTTCTCATATTAATGGTACGGGGTCCTTTTGTAAAATTTGGTCCAGTAGTTTCGGAGAAAAGTTTTGGACGGCGTATGGTGGAAGGGCGGTTTTTTTTCGAATTTTGAAATCTGTGTATCTTGAAACGTGAACAACTTTTGAGGGGAGAGGGTGGGGGTTAAAATTTTTGTGGTCGAATACTAAGGTTCATTACTGAAGAAACATGAATCAAATTGGGAAATTCCGGCACATTCCGAAAGTTGCATGTTCTCAGTCGTGAGTGGTTATTGGTTCGTCGAAGGGCTACGTGAACGGTCAACCATTCGACTCGACTAAATTTACAAACTGGTTCCTTCCGCCTGGTTATTGAGGAGGATAACGGCTGAGGCTGATCTGCCTGTGGAAGGCGGCTGAGCTCAGTAAATCTTCAGGGCAAAACCTAATTTTACTTTTCCCCCCATCGTCACCTGCGCAGATAAGAAGGTGCAGGAAATTAAAAAGAAAAGCATCTCCCAGGCGGGGAAGTGATTACACCGTCCCTTGGTGACGTAATGATGCTGTCGGTTCGAGGGGCCTGGGGGCAGAGATGACGAGGGATCACGCGACACCGGCAATACAACGCGAGAATTAATTTTAAGTCAAGTCCACTGACGCAAAGTTTGACGAATGGCCGATCTAAATGGACACAATTATTCTAAAACGATTTCTTAATCAAAAAACACAATTATAAACAAATGGTGAGTATTTCTATGAAACTAAACCAGATTTTAATCGAACAATAAAAGAACGGAAACTGGTGAAAAAAAAACCTATCGTGTTGGTATTTCTTCCTTCGTACTTTCATTAGCTTCTTTTGCGTAATTATGTTATAGCTAAATAACTTGATAGTTACTTACTGTATGTATATATGATGTAACTAGTTGTTATGTTCAATATATACTTAATATATAATAAATATATAAATATACGCTTAAAAAAAATTAGCTTCTTCGGTAGAACGGTCTCTTCTTCCTCGTCTTTGTCTCCTAGAACTCGTTTCTTAAAATCTTTTCTTTTTTTTTTTGGCTTGCCGTTTTTTGATTAAGGCTGGTTTTCGGGGTGTGAATTCTTAATGTTTTCATCGGATTTTGATTAAAATTTTCAAGGTTTAGTGTGAAGATGGTCCTTCCTTACTTTTAGAGCTAGGGGAGATATCGATTTTCGCAATTCGACAGATCTCTCTCTCTCTCTCTCTCTCTCTCTCTCTCTCTCTCTCTCTCTCTCTCTCTCTCTCTCTCTCTCTCTCTCTCTCTCTCTCTCTCTCTCTCTCTCTCTTTTCTTTTTTTTCTCTATCTTTCCCACTCTCTCTTGAATTGTATTTTGCTACGGTAACATATGAAGGAATTGAGGCAACACGACAACACAAAGATCCTGAGCACCCTGTGAATACAAGATGAGCCGCCGTTGTAATCCCTCCACGAAACCACTCTCCACCCCTAACCAAGATAAGTGTCCTTCATCCCAAAACCTATTTTTACCAGTTGGGGCGCCTTCATTTACAAGCTGCTTTGTTTGTGGAGGTCCGACGCCTGCTGCGTAATTCGTATCAATAGCATAGAGCGGCTAGATATCCGAGTAGGTTTGAATCAAAATTGACTTCGGAGCACCCGCTCAATCATTCATGAAACATTATAATTTTGTACCACGTTTATTGAAACATTGTACTGTGGAGACTAAGATCTAAGTAATTGAGTACACTAGCAAATAACACCTATTTCTTGTGATTTACGTATCCCTGGAGAATTAACAGGGACAACGCGCAGTACTTTGAGCACATGGGAATTCCTGTCAACAATTTTGTGATAACCGATTTGACGCTGATTAGGAATATACCCCATATGTGGGGACGTAAATTAAGTCTCAGTGAGTTAACGAGAGATATTAGTAAAAACCCTGCATATTATTGTCCAAAGGTTTATTTTCTTCGTATTAGGTGGCCAATCTACACTGGTCACCGTACTACCAGAATGTTTTCTCTTGTTCCCCTCGACGGAATTGAATCTCGGGAGATGGCGTTATGGATACCTAGTATAACTGTATAGAGGCCGCCGTACTGTTTGAACTGGCCACGCGTCGTATCAGCTTCGCGCTCTAGCTCCGACCTCGCCTGAAGAACCTTACGGTGCCCTTCAAATGGTGAGCAAACGGATGATCGTACACCAACCGGAGGGATCTCATTTGATTCAGGGAACTAATTTCTATCCAAATCGAACAAAAACGCTGCCCTCTTACATCAGAAGTTTTTGAGATTCCTTGAATAGTATTCCTTCAGGGTTGATTGATCAAGATGCCGAGATTTCAGGCAAATCCTTAAATTGATGTAGGATTTTGGGCCATATTCCGTAAACTTTGGTATAGTACTTTCGGAGAAAAGCTTCGTAATGGCGGCAAACTGTGAACGGACGGATTTTTCTTGGTAGATTGTAGAGACTCATTATTGATTTATTTTATATAGTTGAAAATAATAAACCAAAATCGGTTAGGTAGGCGGTCGGGCTGAGCTTAACAGCATTTTCTTCTTGAATGAAATCACGAGGGGTTGAGTTTTAAAAACGTACCACAGACTACCTCTAATATATACATAGGGTTTACGTATAAGGGCTATCTTATACAGAGATAATAAATCGCAGTGTAGTAATTCAATTTTTGAAATGTGCACTGAGTAAAAAATATTCCGTACAATTTTTTTGTTTTTCACAATATTGGAGCTGCACCTCGCAAACTTGAAAAGGGGGATTCTAATTGTAAGAATTCTAATTTCCACTAAGATCTTAAACAATGTATTTGAAGTCAACCAATTTTTCAACTGAACAAACCAAGTCCAATTGCCAACAAACGTGTACAAATGCATTTTATAAGGGCAAAATAGAGCTCGTACAGTCCAAAGACACTGCAGAAACCGAGCTCAAAAATTGGATTAATAATCCTAATTTTTCCTTAATTAACTCCTTTTTGCTTCACAACTTCCAAAAAACGGGACTTCATGGAATCGACGAGCTTGTGATTCACGCTGGATGGTGTCTGGGAGCAGTCGTGGTATAGTATTTACAATACCATACCAATAACGGCATCAAATCATGAAAAACTATTTTTCGTTAACAGTTCACACTGCTGACCTGAACTGGGAATCCTCCCCATCATATTTCCTTGACAATAATTGTTTTATTTCTCAATTATTGAGAAATAAAACTCCGAAACATTGGTAACACGTTTTTTTAATTCAATAACCCCCTGAAGCTTATTCTGAATAACTGTACATGTATATCTAAATAACGGATTTGTATTGAGTTATTTTTTCTCATGTTTGTTTACCCCCCCCCCCCCCCCCATCCTATACTGGTGAGACTTCCATGACCGTCGCCAGAAAAATACTGATCCCGTTCAGTTGATTTCATGACTAGATCCCTGACAGTTGCTATTGCGAGTGGGAAGAGTCTTGGTTAATCTTGTACCAATTCAGATAAACTCCAATTTGCTGAAGGTGACTTAGTTTTTCCCCTTTCCTAAAACGAATTGAACCTAGACATCCGAATTATCTTGCCTGGATAATTTAAAAGAACACTCATTTCTGAGGTGGACATTTTTTACTGAGATTGCGTTTTTGAAACGTAAACCAACAACTTTTGAGGGGGAGTGGGGGGGGGGGGGGGACAATTATTTGTTCCTGGTTGTTTACAAAGGTTTATTATTGAAAACCATAACCAAAATACAACATGGTGTCATTTGCGCCAATGTGGCTCAAGTGACAGGATCAAAAGTGTTTTTCCCGAATTCTACGGAAAGAGTTATGAAGAATTAGGTCCGGATTTTTTATTAGGGGAATGTAATCCTTCCCTGTGTATTGTCTGGCAAATAGATCAAGCACTTAGAAATTTAATATGAGCCAAGTAAAACAAGAAATTTATAATAACAAATACCTATACGGTAAAATTATACACGATTACATACTTATCAATTTAATAATATTGTATTAAATCATAATATTAAATTAAGAGAAACTACGTACTGTGTAAGTTCTCTGAGGAGCGGATGTACTAATCACTAATGTGATTATCATTGAGATAAATTATAGTCAGATTAGTTTTTTAAAATCAATTTGAATTTTTGGCATATTATCAAATTGAAAATTTTGGCCAAGTAATTTGAACCTTTGGCACAAATCAATTTTAATATTTTTGGCATCTCAATTTAAACTTTTGGCACACCAATTTGAGCTTTTGGCATATCAATTTATACTTTTCACAAGCCCAACTAATCCAACATTCCAACCCATATAATGATCATTAAGATAAACAATATTTTACTTTTTCAACGTTTATTTAATTTTATTTGTGTTAAAAACTTAATGTAAACTGTGACAAGTTTTACATAGTTCTATGCTTTTACATGAACTCTGTGCATGTCGGAAAATGGGCCACAATGCCAAAAACGTGGACAGTGTTTATAATGAATGTGTTCAGTCGCCCACAGTTCATCCCTAACTTTTCTCTCCTCCCATGCTTTTCCACGTTTAGGTTTTTTATGACATGTTTGATTTTAGATTGGTGTGAAATGGAACTACTTTCTTCCCGAGACGATAACATACGTGATTGAAACGCTAATTCTTTCAAGCTGAGTCTTTTAGTCTGATGGTACCTTAGTTCGATCGGTTACCATAACCACTGCACGTGTGCCGCTTTAGTAAACACTAGTTCGTGACTGATTTCCTGCTTCAAGCTTGGCCTCTTAAATATTCTTTGTCGGATGATTCTTATGTCATCCTTCGTCACATTAATCTGTATCCTCCCAAACAAACGAGTGAAATGCCCTGTATGTACGTAGTTAACAGGGTTGTTATCAAGGGAATTCCCATTCTCATTATAAAGTCCCTTTCCTGTTGAAGATACTCGTATGTAATTGCAATTCCCATTCCTATTCCTGCAATGGTAATAGAAAATGCTATTACTTTTTCTGATTACATGTAATGAAAATTCAAAAAGTAGGGCTGATGTAGTATGATTAATACAGGAATTGGACTGAAATAATCTCATTACACGCCTGTAATTGGATTACAAGTTTTCTCAGAAAATTTGCTCTCACAGCTGGCTGGCATGCTGCATGACTCGTACTTTTTTGTGAAATTTCGTAGAAAATGTACCTATTCACTAAGTAGGTAGAGTTTTATCAGTTTCTCAGTTATTTTGGGCTGGTTTCGAGGTGGTTTACACCTGAGATGACTTGATAGAGGTTAACTAGCGGAGCTTGTAATATCATTTAGTGATCCAGAACTCGGGATTTGGGAGGGTTTCTGGGCAGAACTTGGCAAATTGAAATTTTCTAGCGACCCTAATGAGTAGGTAGGGGAGAGTGGGGTAGGTTCAACCTGTTTTGAACGTAAATGATCGAGAGCCTACTCTTCAACTTTTTTAATATTCGTTATCCTCCCACTGGAAAGCTTACTTTTCTATGAATCGGCTTGGCCAAATTTTTTTCATCACCTAAGCGAAGGCAGAATAAAATGTTTTCTAGAAAATAGATATTTTGTTGAAGGTGGCCCACCGGTGGGGCAGATTCAACCACCAACTCGGCACTTTCAACCACCAGTGGGGCCCTTTCAACTATGATGCAACTCAAGAAAAATGAATGATGAACGTCATTAAGCTCTTTTAATCTCTTTAACCTTTATGGTTGAACGAACATGATTTGACAATAACTGGCCGTTAATGAAGACTAAATCTAGGAAAATAATTATGAAAAATGAAGAGTCCCTGATTGTCACGGGGGCGGCAAGCTTTGCGATTACGTCCGACCTTTCCTACGGTACAAGAGGTGGGAGTGGTCATCACAGCTCTGGAAGTAGATGCTTGAGGAACTTACGGCAGGTTGGGCATATTTAACGCCATGTCAACGAACGCCATGTGGACGGAACGAAGGGGAAAGAGGTCGATGTTTGAGATTTGGAGGTGACAGCCTCAATAGAAAAGTCCCCGCTGCCTTCTGAGCGGCCAGGGAAAGAAGAGGCAATCGCCGATTGAGGATTCTCAATCAAGTGTGCTTCAACAGCTTGAGAGTTCACTGGATAAATTCCAGTTTTCTTGAAACCACTGGAAATATTGTTGTGCGTGATAAACAACAAGAAAGGCCTCCCTGGTGAGGGTGGGGATCTGGGGGACGGTAATGAATTTCCCTGGATTTGCGGCAACGTTCATTGATTGAGCCACTCTACTTCTAAATGGCCCGTTTTGACCGGTTTAAGTCATCAACGTGCATCTGAGGGTGAATAACAGTTAGTTTTCAAGGAAAACATACGTGATTCGTTTACTTCAAATGATAATCGACCAGATGACTTCTTTACTTTGTTGAAATCTCGGAAATTATAAATAATATTTTGGATTTGAAAAATTCAATTTTTTTTAACCCTTTTGAGACGAAAATTATCGGCGTGGACTGGCACCTGGGAGACGCGGTGACGGACCACTCTGCTTTACCACATTGTTGGAGGAGATGCATTCTCAAAAATGAGTGGCGATTTGAAGCAAAAAACACATTATTGGAGGAGGTTGGCAGATGGTTGAAACTGCCCCACTCTCCCTCACATTTTCTACGAAATTTCGCAGAAAAGTACAAGTCTTGCAGCATACCTGCCCTTTTTCCGATTACAAGTAATTGGAATGTGTTTTTTTAATCCCCATTACATGTAACCTGAAAAAGTAATCGCAATTTCGATTACCATTTCAGGAATTGGAATGGGAATCGCAATTATGTACTCTCAATGAAATTTTCTTGTTCAAAGGTCTGAATTCTGAGTTCTGACATTGGCTGGTGTCAGCCAAGGTGAATTTCCATCAAAACAGCGAAGTAATTTAAAAGTAATCATTACCTTCCAACTTTGTCATAAACCCATCCCACCCCTCCTCCCGCAGCGAATTCAGAATCCTCAAAGTCTGTTGCCGCGCTAGACAAAAGTCGGAGTCAAACAAGAAAAACAGTAATCAAAAACAGGTGAGAATAATTACGATATACCTAACTGGATAGTTGATCACTATTAACTTGATAGTTGATCACCCTCCCTTCACCCCGTTTTCCAAGCTCGAACTTCTCGTTCAGGACATATTAGAATTGGTTAACAGCATTTTACTAATTGGTCAACCATTCCGGGACCTGGTTCCTGTTCTATAACGTACGGGCTGACAACTGAGCAGCTCCTTCTGCTCGAATCTTGACCTGAAGTTCTTTTCCTACTAGAGCACTTTTTTTGGCGATGTCTTCTTTCAAGGCTTTTTGGTGTTTAATCAGCACCAAAAGAACTTTGCTCTGTACCTGTTTCGTACTATCTTCTTGAACCTTATTCTGGCTTCTTTATTGGTTGAGCTCCAACGGGTTTCTTTCGCGACCAGTTTCACCAATTTCCTTTCGTTAGAAGATTCGGATTCATAATGAACGGGGGCTACCATCCCTAACCACCATCCCTAACCATCCCACCATCCCTAACCATCCCTAACCATAACCATCCCTAACCATCCCTAACCATCCCTAACCATCCCTAACCATCCCTAACCATCCCTAACCATCCCTAACCATCCCTAACCATCCCTAACCATCCCTAACCATCCCTAACCATCCCTAACCATCCCTAACCATCCCTAACCACCCCTAACCATCCCTAACCATCCCTAACCATCTCTAACCATCCCTAACCATCCCTAACCATCCCTAACCATCTCTAACCATCCCTAACCATCTCCTAACCAGCCCTAACCATCCCTAACCATCTCTAACCATCCCTAACCATCCCTAACCATCCCTAACCATCTCTAACCATCCCTAACCATCCCTAACCATCTCTAACCATCCCTAACCATCCCTAACCATCCCTAACCATCTCTAACCATCCTAACCATCCCTAACCATCCCTAACCATCCCTAACCATCCCTAACCATCCCTAACCATCCCTAACCATCCCTAACCATCCCTAACCATCCCTAACCATCCCTAACCATCCCTAACCATCCCTAACCATCCCTAACCATCTCTAACCATCCCTAACCATCTCTAACCATCCCTAACCATCTCTAACCATCTCTAACCATCCCTAACCATCCCTAACCATCCCTAACCATCCCTAACCATCTCTAACCATCCCTAACCATCCCTAACCATCCCTAACCATCCCTAACCATCCCTAACCATCCCTAACCATCCCTAACCATCCCTAACCATCTCTAACCATCCCTAACCATCCCTAACCATCCCTAACCATCCCTAACCATCCCTAACCATCCCTAACCATCCCTAACCATCCCTAACCATCCCTAACCATCCCTAACCATCCCTAACCATCCCTAACCATCTCTAACCATCCCTAACCATCCCTAACCATCCCTAACCATCCTAACCATCCCTAACCATCCCTAACCATCCCTAACCATCCTAACCATCCCTAACCATCCCTAACCATCCCTAACCATCCCTCCCTAACCATCTCTAACCATCTCTAACCATCTCTAACCATCCCTAACCATCTCTAACCATCCCTAACCATCTCTAACCATCCCTAACCATCTCTAACCATCCCTAACCATCCCTAACCATCTCTAACCATCCCTAACCATCCCTAACCATCCCTAACCATCCTAACCATCCCTAACCATCCCTAACCATCCCTAACCATCCCTAACCATCCCTAACCATCCCTAACCATCCCTAACCATCTCTAACCATCCCTAACCATCCCTAACCATCTCTAACCATCCCTAACCATCCCTAACCATCTCTAACCATCCCTAACCATCCCTAACCATCTCTAACCATCCCTAACCATCTCTAACCATCCCTAACCATCTCTAACCATCCCTAACCATCCCTAACCATCCCTAACCATCCCTAACCATCCCTAACCATCCCTAACCATCCCTAACCATCCCTAACCATCCCTAACCATCCTAACCATCCCTAACCATCCCTAACCATCCCTAACCATCCCTAACCATCCCTAACCATCCCTAACCATCCCTAACCATCCCTAACCATCCCTAACCATCCCTAACCATCCCTAACCATCCCTAACCATCTCTAACCATCCCTAACCATCCCTAACCATCCCTAACCATCCCTAACCATCCCTAACCATCTCTAACCATCCCTAACCATCCCTAACCATCCCCATCTCTAACCATCTCTAACCATCCCTAACCATCCCTAACCATCTCTAACCATCTCTAACCATCCCTAACCATCTCTAACCATCCCTAACCATCCCTAACCATCCCTAACCATCCCTAACCATCCCTAACCATCCCTAACCATCCCTAACCATCCTAACCATCCCTAACCATCCCTAACCATCCCTAACCATCCCTAACCATCCCTAACCATCCCTAACCATCCCTAACCATCCCTAACCATCCCTAACCATCCCTAACCATCCCTAACCATCCCTAACCATCCCTAACCATCCCTAACCATCCCTAACCATCCCTAACCATCTCTAACCATCCTAACCATCCCTAACCATCCCTAACCATCCCTAACCATCCCTAACCATCCCTAACCATCTCTAACCATCCCTAACCATCCCTAACCATCCCTAACCATCCCTAACCATCCCTAACCATCTCTAACCATCCCTAACCATCACTAACCATCCCTAACCATCCCTAACCATCCCTAACCATCCCTAACCATCCCTAACCATCCCTAACCATCCCTAACCATCTCTAACCATCCCTAACCATCCCTAACCATCCCTAACCATCCCTAACCATCCCTAACCATAACCATCCCTAACCATCCCTAACCATCCCTAACCATCCCTAACCATCCCTAACCATCCCTAACCATCCCTAACCATCCCTAACCATCCCTAACCATCCCTAACCATCCCTAACCATCCCTAACCATCTCTAACCATCCCTAACCATCCCTAACCATCCCTAACCATCCTAACCATCCCTAACCATCCCTAACCATCCCTAACCATCCCTAACCATCCCTAACCATCCCTAACCATCCCTAACCATCCCTAACCATCCCTAACCATCTCTAACCATCCCTAACCATCCCTAACCATCTCTAACCATCCCTAACCATCCCTAACCATCCCTAACCATCCCTAACCATCCCTAACCATGCCTAACCATCCCTAACCATCCCTAATCCCTAACCATCCCTAACCATCCCTAACCATCCCTACCATCCCCATCCCTAACCATCCCTAACCATCCCTAACCATCCCTAATCCCTAACCATCCCTAACTATCCCTAACCATCCCTAACCATCCCTAACCATCCCTAACCATCCCTAACCATCCCTAACCATCCCTAACCATCCCTAACCATCCCTAACCATCCCTAACCATCCCTAACCATCCCTAACCATCCCTAACCATCCCTAACCATCCATCCCTAACCATCCCTAACCATCCATCCCTAACCATGTCCATTGGTTTTCCACTGCTCATTGTTGCTTGCTGTATTGCTAAGGGTTGATGGTGTTGAGGAAAAACTGGAGGACTCTCAAAAATTGTACAAAAAAAATCACGAACAAATGACGGCTAAAAATCGTTGGTTTGTATATTTATATAGAATGTTTCTAAAAAAAAAAAAAAAAAAATCTTATCAACGATCAAATGTGTCATATAAAACTGTAGCATGATAGTAATACGATAATTACGGAAAATTCGCTCATACTCATGCTGCATTACTGGAACTTCTTAAAGAAAATTCACCAATTTAGGAAGTAGTTGTTTTACGATGTATTTATTCAAATGAACGACAAAAACAAAACTTGTTAATTACAACATGATATCACAATAGGATCAGAAGCAAATAAACAAAACATTGATTCAAAAAAGGATGCAAAAATACGATAAAAGGGAACAAATCATCACTAAAGAATCTCAGCCAGCAGACTCTTTCAAGATGGGGGAAGAGGTATTAAATATGTCACTGTCACTTGACTAGAGGAAAGCATTGACCTCACGAGGTAAACGACGAAACGGTCGGTTCAGATGGTAGTTGTGGCCTGCAAAAGTTACCTAGAACAAGCGTGTTGTGCGAGTTCTGTAGGGAGGCACATTTATATTGACTTAAGAGAGAGGCGACGGGGATTGGGAAACGCCATTCACAACGTTGTAAAAAAAATATAAAATATGCCACCTCTCTACGGATTTTGAGAGTGGGCAACCCGTACTCGGCCGCCAGGTGCCTGAAATCATCAACCTGCTCCGTTGGTATTCAGTGAGTTTGAATGCAAGGTAACACATAAAAGGGGGACCAAATTATGGTAGCATACTCCAAAATCGGGCGAACCAAAGACTTGTACAACAGCACGATTGCTTCGATTGATGAGAAGTTCCGCGTGCACCTTTTTAGAAAACCGAGGGCTCTCAAAGCAATCAGAGCTTCCGCATCCACATGATCGATAAAGGTCAGTTTTCAGTCCAGAACGATTCCAAGGTCCCTGGTCAAGACAAATCTGGTTAGAGCGGCTCTTCCCGTTGGATGGCAGTACTCCAGTTGAGTTAAGATCTCGTGTAAGATGGTATAGTACATTTGGTGGGATTTAGCACTACGTGATTAGCACAATTGATCATATGAGGAGCGGAGAACGTGCTTTTACTGCACACTGTCATTTCAGATGATCAAAAGACAGGCGATTCTGGGTATCCATCGATGCCAGATCTTTTTGAACGATCAAATTAAAGTACATTGAATCTTCCTATGAACTATTATGGGGTGTTGTGCGTAGGTTGGAGAGAGGGAGCCAGGATCGGGGGTGGGTTGCTACGGGCGATGGGCAGTTGGGGGGCGGCGGGCAGGTAAAGTTGTATAAAACCAAAGTGGACGACCTGAGGGGATTCACTTCTGGAGCAGCTCGGGAGGCGCCAACACCTCGACCGTAACAAACGACAGCCACAGCTCCGTCTTCAGCTATGTCCATCTTCAGCGGCATCCTCCTCTTCCTCCTCGCTGTCCACCACTCGTTCGTCGGTGAGTCCCCGACTTTGCCTCTTCATTCAACTACGACCCTAACATATCACCAACTGTCAAACGAATAACGAATGATAACACAGCCCTACAAAAAAAATATCAAGATCCGTTAAGTAGACTAGGGTATCCCTACGTATTTTTCGATGCTGAATTCGAATCCAAGGTCCAAAAAATCCCTTGACCCCCAAATTTTTGAGCTATGGAACAAAAACTACCCTTAAATTGCTGTCAGAACCTTATTTTTGAGTCACGAGATTGGCATGAACTACGAAATATTTTCAATTGAATTTCTACTTTTTTTTAACTTCAGACACGGAGAGTACTTCTACCCCCCCCCCCCCCCAATCAGCCCCCGCCACCCCCTCCTAGGGGTTGAAATTTGAGTTCTCACGCCAAGTCGAGTGGGGTATGGATTTCTATGTTTTTGGGGTCCCTGAGATCGAATTTGAACTTCCAAGACTCCGTAGACACTTCTTCTTCCATTAATCACTCAATCACCCCGTCATAGGGGTTGAAATTTGATTTTTCGCGCCAAGTCGAATAAGGTAAGGATTTCTGTGTTCCTAGGTTCGTTCAGCGTTCAAGTTCAGATTGGTTATGATTTTTTAAAAGGCTTTCAAACTTTGTTGGGGTCTCCTCCAATAACCTTTAATTCCTTCGTACATCACAGAGATATCACAAGAAAAGAGAAAAAAATCCGAAAGAATCTGTGTAATCGAAAAAAAAAACTCCTGTCATACCCGAATTTTCCAAAACTAACGTCCTACATTCATGTTACATCCAGTTGAAACATAAGAACTTTTTATTCTTAAAACTACCAACTATCAATTTCTTCATGAAAAAAAAGCTTGTTCTTAATAATATTCTTCTATTCAAACTATGATTTTGGACTTTCAGAATCTTTTGATTTTTCATCAATTCGTTAGTTCCATTCACCAGGATGATCGAATGAGGGGTTTTACCGAAATGTTAAATTAAGTTGAAATGTGAGCACTTTCTGGCCAAAGAAATTGTTAGAACTTTTCCAAAATAATTGGAACTAAGATCGCTTATGTTCTAAACAAACCAAGATGTTTTTAGAATTTGTTTCCATTTTTATCAAGTTGTTCCACATTTTAGTAAAATCAATAAAATTATCAGCAAAAGTTTGGGCTTTAATTTTGAAATAACTCAGTCCATGTCTGTAATTTCTTTTTGGGTAAAATCCTGCTAAAAATTATAAATTCAAGGATTTTTAGTGATTTCTTTAAGTACCTACATTTTTTGAAATTTAACCAATTTACTGAGCTCAAAAAGTGTTGCCCGACGGACTGTCCTTTCTTCTGGAATGCTTAATTTTTGGAGCAAGAACGAAGTTTCTATGTTAAAGATGAAAGCCAGAAATCATTTCCAAACGCCCCGAAGCAATAAGAACAGTTCGAATTTTGTTGTGTTGTATAAAATTGACCATTTCTTTGCACTCGGAGTGCTTAAATTTCAAGACGCTTCAACTTGAATCCCGTGCCGTCATATGCGAACTGCATGACAGCGAAATTTTAGCGGTTTGTCTTCAAAATTAAGCTATTGTCCTACAATTGTTGAAATACAAATTTTCCAAAATGACTTCATCGTTTAGAGGCATTTTGAAATTATTTCAGGATTTTAACGCTGCATTTTTTACACGCTTTGTATGAATTACCATAGCTTTATTTTCTAAGAAACTTCCCTAAAAATACACTTTAAAAAATAAATCAAATAACGGCTGAAAACGGTTAAAGTTATGTTTTTTTCTGGAATTTACTTGAACAAATCCATCATTCATGATCTAGGTCATTTAAAAATCAGAGGTTAGAGTTATGGTGAAAATTATAATTAAATTTCTGTATTAAATCGATAAAAATGTTAAACATTAAAAAATCCAAATTCTTTGTTTTTACTATTATTGAATATTATTTAGAACAAGGTTTTTTCGTGATAATTATTATTCAATAATTGATTTGCACAGAATGTGCTCAAATTTCAGCTCAACTTAACATTTGTTATACCTACCGGTATAAATTCGCTCGTATTACCATGCTGGACCTCTTCATTATTGTTCAGAACGTTTTCTTTGGACCTTTTTGTGCCACAACTCAGGTCGCCCTTCAAATCAAGGCAACTTTACTTTACAACTTCCACTTTATGTAGAGTTTTGTCTGTTTTCCAAAAAGGAAAGCCCAACCCCTTTCCCTCTTGGAGCTTGATCTATTTTAAGGGGAGGTTCTTCGGTACCGATGCTTTTTGCAGTCCCGCTGTAAAATCAATACAACGTACATAATGGTCTAGCAGCCTATAGATACGATGATGCTAGAGCCCGTGCTTTGCCACTACGAACCGAATCCAACTGTTGTGCACATTTCTATGGAATGTAGAAGCTAAGTTGTGACCCATTTTAGAGAAGGATCCGAACTTCACCTGTGCTGTTTAGGTCTATCCTAGGAGTAATAAGTGTTTGAAAATGACCAGATCACTTTGAATCGCTCGAGGTAGTAAGCATTACACCTTCATCACTGTTTCAATTGTTATCAGGTAATTTCCCGCTTACTGCACCAAAATAATGTTTTAGCTAATTCAAAAAAAAACTATTACAGTGGCTCTGAAAATTTTAAAATAGACATTTTCGACAAATGTCTTCATTGAAATCCGTTTTGAAGCATTCTGAAATGATTCCTGGATTGTAACGCTTTTTCACATCTACAAAGGGTGTTAACCTGAAGATTCTACAACTCATTTCTGACAAAAAATGCCTCTCTTTGTTTTCGAGTTATTTCAATTTCAAAGTTTTTTCGTATGTCGATCTTAATTCAATAAAACGGCCTTAACTCCCTTATAAATTTAAGAAAATCCAATTTTGATTTTACCGTTGGAAAGAGCGTTAAATTTCCTATCTCCCTATTGTTTCAAAAAAATATTGTAGGTTGGTTCGATAGCGGAAAAATGAGTTTTGTCAAATCTTCCTATAATTGTACCTATATACAACAAATTATCGTCGTTGTGTGTATAACAAGGATTCGATTATTTTATGTATAAAAGGAATATCCATCCTATTTATAACAATAATCATATTTGTCACATTTGTTAATATCTAATTGTGTTCAATTCAATTGTGTTTTCATATCTTTGCGTTATTTGGACGACTTTAGCGTTAACATCCTTTACATGTATGCCTTCGTGCTGCCAGAGATGGGTCAACACATTGCCCTGTTTGGTGAAGGCGGTTCTTACAATATGCCGTTCATTCTCTTCTGCCATAATGCACTTTGCAAGGTTCACTCCGGCAACTTCCAAGGTTGATCCCAAATCCCGTTCCAAACAATTTTGATCGCCAAAAAGTTACAAACTGGGACATTGAAACATATATGCACAAAATTGTACTGAAAATATGCTTACATTTCATTAAACAAGCTAAACATCGATAGAAAAACTTTAAAATATATTGGTAGGTATCAAAACAGACTTTTGGAATGCAAACAAAGATGGCGAAAAGAACTGGTAATAATCATTGTTTAGGACGCTAAGCAACCAAATTTGCTCGGTTGGTTTTGATCGTCGATTTGGCGCACTTGATCGTTGATTTATCTGAACCGGAGTTGGTGTTGATTAACAGCTAAGATCTCCGGTTTATTGAGTAAATATTGATTAAAAACTTTGGTGAAACGGGCTTTAAGAAGATCTGTAACGTCGTCTCAAGTCTGACGCGGCTAAACGAGACGACCAGTGCGGAGGAAATAGACGTAGCGTCCGTGACATTAGGTGTTTGCTGTGGAAGGTGGATCAGTGAAGATCCTGCTCACCCGGGATAAGCTTTGAGGGACTCGCAGTTAACGTTTCCCACTGCAAAACGAGACGGGCGATGATAACGTCATTCAATAACTACACAGAACCTACGCACATACTACGTAACCCGATGGATGGATAGTCAACAGTTAATTCGTCTATCCACAATTGTTTGCCTGTTCATCAATGTTGATCGCCACGTAAAACTGTAAAACAACAGTTTTGATCAAATACTAATTACTGTAAAAGCTGCATCAACTGTTGTCAAATTAATCGGGATCCTCCCTGTTTTGGGGTAAAAAGCGTATACAGTTAATTTGTCAAAGGTTGACCGCTTATCCACAAAGCTTTACCTGTTTAACAACAGTTGATCTGTCAATGTGATTAAACAGGCAAAACAACTAACAAGATTGATTGATTACTACAGTTACTATTGTACTCTAGTGCCACTATCGTAGTATTGATACTAATTACAGCAAAAGCTGCATAAACTGGCGTCCAATTAATCGGGACCTTCCCATATTCAGGGTTTTTAGGCCGTCCTTCTAAAGCAAGGTTTCGTCGAATAGGAGACACCTATTAGAATTGATCCAAGGAGGTGAATTGTGTCGTAAGTTTTGAATTTCTTGACGGAAGGGAGAAATTGGAGGGAGTGACCAATATTGTCGACATTGCTGTGGCTAAAATTCCTAGTTAGTGCCTAATCGTATTTCTGTTTAAGCCTACTGCTTATAGGCAGTCAGGGTCTATTCAAACTTTTCTCCATGAAATCGATAAGGCATCGCAGAGCTACCAAAAAAAGCTATTAGAAAGCTGACTACATTTGCAAGTTTCCCTGAAATTTTACAAGTTCCAGTAAGTTTTTTGGAAACGCAGTTACGTACAAGTAGTTTCAGAAACTTATTATTTTTTTGGTTTTTCAGTTTTCATTGTTTGAACTGCAATCGCGGTACTTATGATTCATAATACGCAATACAATATCCGTTTCGGAATATTCTAAGACAAAAAAAAACTATAGGGGGGGGGGGGGGGGGTGCTCGTGACCAGGACAAGAAGCCAAATATTGTTGCCATTAACCCCTGCATGGTCTGCCACGATCCTGGATGTCCAAGTTGTCAGGCAGCAGACCTGGAGGGCTAAGAAAAGTAAATATGACAGGAAAAGAGCGTCGGCAAGCGATATCTGAGCTAAAAGGAGTGGCGCCTAATAACATCGATGCCATGCCGCGGGGTGTGGTTGGGGAAAAATGCCACAGAGCTTCCCTAATCGGGCTTCTTGGCAGGAGTGCTTCGTGGTACCACCACCCACGTCCATCGGAACTCTTCTCTCAACTTTTGAGCTAAAAGTAGTGTCATCTCAGACTATAACTATTTAGGATTGGGATAAAAACTTAGATCTTTTGCCAAAAACTCAAGCATTTCAATAGAAAGGATGAGTTCGTTCTACAGAATTTTTTGAGCACTTGAATAGGTCAATTTGCTAAAATGTGTTTAAAAACCACTAAAAACGGCAAAACACTGATCAATTAGGTTCTTTGAACCAATTCGTTTATACTTTAATTTCACTAAACAAAGAACAATAAAGATCTTTGTATGAATTCACATTTTGTGCACTGCAATGTGACTTAGAAAAAAAGTTCATTTCCTGTAAAATTTATAATTAGTATCGTCTCTGTTCCCGAAATACTTGAATTTCCGCACAGCGTAAAGTATATAAATAATTCAGGGAAATTCGGTCATACGATCATGTGATGGAAAAGGGCCACGGAATTACTCGAGGTGGGCATCTCGTCAGGAGTGGTTCGTGGTATCACCCCTCGGATCCTCCCGACCTCCCCACTTTTATTTTGTTTAGTTTTTTCGTTTCTATTTAAAGTGTGCCCCTCTACCTTTGAGGGGAGATAATTTAGTCAACGCTGCGTAACTTTCAACCGTTTTTCATTATTATTGTTTGGTTCGATTCCAATTTTAATCTAGTTGTAGAACAAACTCCGGAAATTAGGAATTTTACGACGGAAGAAAGGGATTGGAGGGATTAATGCAGAAAAACTTTGGTTTTTCCGCGACAAATTTTATTAACGCTTCTCAGGCTATAGTTCTCAACCGATTTTCATGTCTCTTGGATTGTTCGATCCCTATTTTAGTCTAGTTGTGGAACAAATCTCGGAACAAATGTGGAACAAATTCAACTTTGACACCATATTACCTGCCGAATCTATCGAAGTGTATGATGCAGTGGTGAATTTCAGTATAGGAAGTGACATAAAAATATGACGAGTGGAAAAACACTGTTTATTTTATTTTAATTTTGCATTTATATAAGTAAAGTCGTGATATTTTGATGTGAATCTTTTTAATTTCTTTGAGTGGAAAGAACATTATTTGATTCAAAGCGATAACTAACTTTATGCTATTTTGAACTTTACAAGTTTTATGATAAATTGATTTGTATGAAAATGTAATACCTAGGTGCGGCTGTATAGGTTAAGTCTTGATGCCAATAAAAACCAAAAAAATCTCGGAAATTTTGCTATTGGTGGCAGAAGGGGGCGAACAGCCAATCCATACAGCTTACATTTTCCTGATCCTTCTTTGTTTGATTAGGAACTTTGATCTTCTTTTGAAACATATTTAAGATCTTGCTAATTACGGAGAGAGGAAGTGAATCGAGTTTCTCTTTAAAGATCATCTCCTGCGCAATAAAACTCGAAAATTTAGAATTTGAATTCGTGATAGAAGGGGGGGGGGGGGATGATGGCCGATTCGTTCAAGCTACCAAAATCAATTTTTATGGTTTTCTTCCTGTATCTGGTCTTCTTTTTGAAAATACTCATGTGTTTGTAATGATGTTTATTTGTGAGATCCTATAAATACCGGACTTGGGGACACGTACCATATTTCCAAGGGGTATAGGAAATTCAACGCTGAACCAGAAAAGGTTGTCTTAAAGTGGAAACTTGGTTTTCTTATGAAAAGCTGCGGTTGGTGACATTCTACTCTTACTCCTACACGAACTTTCACTAGAATCTGTCTGTCACACTCAGTCGGATCCACCCTGTATAACTAATTCCTGGTGATCCGAAATTGTTGTTCAGTTTTGATTGGGTTTGGGTGAGGTCCCTTTTAGCATACAATCAGCTTCCTCGTTGCCCTCTATTCCCGCATGAATACTGCTCCTCGGTAGATATATGGAATCTAGTTTTTTATCGTACTCCTCCAAACCTTCTGCTGGTGGGTGAGTGAGTGGGTGGGTGATTTGGTTCGTCTATCTACCAACTTATTACTGAATTCCGTTTTTGTTTTTTCTTCAGGTTCACAGGCATCGGAGAACGGAAGTCTGAACCGGAACATGTTGAGGATGACCCGAGGAACGACGGCCAGGTTGATTCCTTTCCCGAGAGTTGGGCGGGCGCGGATGACGTTGTCTCCGTTTCTCGGGCCTCTCAACTACGATAGTAAGTCACCTCCCACTTTCAACCTAGCACTCATACGCAAATCAAACCTCCCAGTTCGAAATGCCAATTAAACCAGGTAAAATTCGGGTGGGTAACACCCTACTTTGAACCCAAACAGGTAAATCAAATCAAATCAAAAAATCCTTATTGACAAAGGTAATTATACCTATTCAATGCATGGGATAATCCCACAGAATGAGCACATACTTCCAAGTAACTTCTTTCCTAAAAGGAGTGAACCGAACATGGTGTTCTAAATCTGATGGTGCTCAGACGAAAGTGTTCTAAAATAAATGTACAATCTTCTCTTCTCCGAGTAACCCCTCAATTTACAAGCATATCAGAAGTAGGTGAACCATTTACAATTCAGCAATTAACGTTGTACCAAAGAAAAGAAGAGCAAGCAAATCACAACATCATATTTAACTATTTACACTCGCTCCTGTCTCAGTAATATCAGCTAAAGTAAATCGACATCCTAAAATAGCGTTATTTTAAATTTCCTGAGGGCCAAAAAGGCCTCAAGAATTAACATGCCATGCGGGTTTCAACCACACTCTTCCCTGACAACAAATTGTAATGCTTGTGATCAGGGCTCGCTCTACAGAATCCGAAATACTTCAGGCGAAGATTAGCTTATTGGGGACATACACATAAAATATACTGCAAACTTTCTCGGTCCGTTCTGTTGACTAGTAGCTTGCTGTTGCATAGCTCTCTCTGGTCAATGGCATGCTGGTCGCCCCTAAACCAGAAACTCAAGTAGAAACCACTGGAAAGCCTGAGGTGGGCAAATAGGCGTTTCTCTTCAAGCGTAATCCACAGAAAACGATGACCTCGTTGGAACATTGGACATTGTAATCAGCCTAAAAAATCTTACTTTTATTCCCAAAGTGTTTGAAGAATTGAGTTTTTCACATGTCCACCCTTAAATTTTACGCTTTGGATTGATTGAAAAAGAGAAGATTACTGGCACAAGCCTGGTCGATGGTGTAATAATATTTTATCAAGTTGGTTGGTACCAACCTACCTAGCTATAAGGTGTCGTCGTGTTAAGGTCCACCCTTATCAACTCAGTCGTTGGAGGGATAGAAAAAAACTTGAAATGGTAACACTCCCCCCCACCCAAAGGAAAACTGCCTCTTTTAAGGGCGCAAGCATCCTGTCTACTTGAAAACCTTTTTTCAAGACACTGGGTCTTCTCCCATTACATTTTTCATCCTCGAGACATAGAAAGTGAAGAGTGCAGAAAAGGAAAACAATCATTTGATCTCTTTTTGTACCGGCCCGGCGTTCACCTGGTAGAGACAGAAATTCTCGACAGCTCTAGACAAGTCGAGGTCGTAACCACAGATTCAGATTCTAATGCAACGAGATCATTCAATTGAATCGCTGATTGCAGAAAGAGTATGAGTCATAATTTGTAATTTTTTTAGGGGACCAAAATAACATCCCTAATTTCACATTTCAAGTGTATTCAGATAATTTTTTCGTAGTTTTCATCGGATTTTGATGCAATTTTCAGGGAATGTGCGGGTTTGTCTTTAGATGGTCTTGTGTGGGTTTCATCGTTCAGAAAACAACAAATCACTAGGCTTGCGTAAACGTCAAATCTCCGATTTCATCTCATTTTCTAGTGGTCCTGGAATTTTGAAGAAAGCACGAAAGAACGACTAAATAATCTCATATTAAGTTCAACACGATTACTTCGATTGATCTGGAATACATGTCGATGCTGGAACATGTCCCTCACTTGTTTTCCGAGAATCGTTGTAAGTTACAAGTTATAAGAAACTTTTATTCTACACCTTTCGAGATGGTCTAAACTAATTCAACTTGTACTAAAGACATAATAAACCTTACATGATGATTTGCAACTTTTTCACAATACATTAATGTGTGCATTAAATGAGTGAAATTGACACCCTAAATATTACAAATAGGTACAGTAGAAATCATGGAAAATGGTATTCCAGATTCGCGGTTACTCCGTATGGGAACACCTGATGACAGTGAGGAAAATCCCTGGGACTTGTTATCAGGTAAGGGAAATAAATGCCAAGCACGTTACGCTACGTCATTTACCTTCTACCTGTTGTTGAGGAAAAAAGGATTTTTAACCGAAATATTTCTTGTGTGAAGTGAAACTTAATTCGAAGACAGATCATCTCTATAGAATCGATTTTAACATCTGGGGAACCAGTGAAATTTATGTGAAACGTCTGATTTCTTTGCGAACACAACCGCTCTCACACACCTCTCATGGTTTACTATTCTGTCCATTTTTTAAGCTGTTTTTTTGGCTTCAGGGAGCTCTGAAAAGAATTCTTACGTGGTCAATTACTCAGCCCCACAAAAAAAAGTCAAGATCCGTAGTAGACTAGGGTATCCCTACGTATTTTTCGATGCTAAATTCAAATCCAAGGTCCAAAAAATCCCTTGACCCCCAAAATTTTGAGCTATGGCCAAAAAACTACCCTTAAATTGATGTCAGAACCTTCTTTTTGAGTCATGAGATTGGCATGAAGTACGACATATTTTTAAGTGAATTTCAACGTTTTTTTTTAACTTCAGACAAGGAGAGTACTTGGGGAAACTACCTCCCCCTCAATCACCCCCCGCCACCCCCTCCTAGGGGTTGAAATTTGAGTTCTCACGCTAAGTCGAGTGGGGTATGGATTTCTATGTTTTTGGGGTCCCTGAGATCGAATTTGAACTTCCAAGAGCCAGTAGGCACCCCTTAGCCCCTCAATCACCCCCTCCTAGGGGTTGAAATTTGATTTTTCGGCCAAGTCGAATAAGGTAAGGATTTCTGTGTTCCTATGTTCGCTGAAATTGAAACTTTCTTGGGGTCTCCTCCAACGACTTTTAATTCTTTCGAATGTCGCAGAGATATCACAAGAAAAGAGAATAAAATCCGAAAGACAGAAAATATTCGACTTGGCCGAAAAATGAAATTTTAACCCCTAGGAGGGGGTGATTAAGGACAGAAGAGGTGTCCAAGGACTCTTGAAATTTCAAATTCGATCTCAGAGAGAAATTATTAGAACATCAAAATAAGAGCTACTTACCTTCTTCAAGCTACTCCATCACTCTGCCTTTTTTTTCAGTGTGGTTCACCCATTCATTAGCACATATTTTTCTTGTACTCGAGTCATTGTTTACTCTAGAAGTTCAACGCCTTTTTTTCGTTCATATTTCTTCACTTCGAGGTCCTCTAAATATAGACAACATTCATGCAAGTTTTGGCGGAAATCCGAGTACCTTCAGTTTTGAACTTAGGAGCTCCCAGATTAGCGATCAGCCCCACCGTGCAGCAGACGAACACAGAGGTTATGGGAATTCTGTTCACAATGTGCTCTTCGTTTACTTCAGATTGGACCCTACCATTGATCTAGGATTTGTCGTGAACTCACTGGATGACTTTTTACTGAAAAATAAGAATTGATCACTGTAGACTTGCACGCTACAATCTAGCAATCACGAATCCAAACCGAGGTTTACGGCAGTGATCCCATCATTTTGATCAGTTGTGTAGTTCTAAGTTGAGATCCTTAAATAATGGTAACTAAATGATAATTTTAATCGTAATATAATAATGTTTATAATGGATGTTGCTGAAACTTGATTAATTATATAACTTGATTTCAAGATTGTTTTCGCTTTCACAGCTTTTCTCTACCAGAAGCGGGAAGGGTTGATCCCATTTCCTCGAGTTGGAAGATCCGGAACTGGTCCCAAGAGGAACGGAGCAGGTACGAGCGGCTCCCTGTGGTTCGGCCCTCGGCTTGGGAAGAGGACCTACACAGATACAACTGGAACTGGGGCTGGTAATTTCACGGATTTTTCTACATTTGATTTTCGGAATCTAAACATCTTGAAACGTAAAACAATAAATTTTAAAAGGTTAATTTTTTTGTGTTAGTAATTTTTATTTTATTGTTTTTTGAAGAATTATTCTAAATTGGTTGTTGGGCTCTTGAGGGTTTCCATAAAGAAAGGAAGTGGGTTGAGGCTAGTTGAGTGGCATCAAGCTCCATCTTTGAGCCCAAGGCAGCGGACTTTCCTCCTTGAGCCTCGAATTCGCAGTGAAACTGCCCGTATTACGGCCGTCTGGGTCTTCACCCTCACCCACTGAGTCACTTGCGACAGAGGTTTCGACCATATTTCGGACAGGACAACAGCTATTCTTTTTAAGAAGCAGTCGTACTCCTTGTGGAGGGAGCCCTCGCAGGATACCACTAAGGGCGTAAATGAGCCTCTCATATCCTCGGCTCCCCTTTCATACTTTCTGTGCTTTGCATTGGCAGCATTTTGGGAAACTGAAGTCCACGTTTGAGAGATGTAGGAGGAGGCGCCAGGGTTAACTACGCGGGTATCCAAATACGCCATCCTTTCTACATCCCACAAACCGTGGATTTCCAGGTGGATTTTTCTACATTTGATTTTCGGAATCTAAACATCTTGAAACGTAAAACAATAAATTAAAAAGGTTAATTATTGAAAATAATGAAGCAAAACTACCAGGAAAACTTCATATTCCTACACCAAGGAGATAACAACCTAGAGCGTTCTACCTCTCAATAACTATGGCTAATTTAGATGCAATAAACCTCCAACATTTCTTTTTTATGATGAAATTTATCATGATACGTTGCATAGCTAAATCTTCGTTCATGTTTTTGATTCAAACTTCAATTAATTAGTTTGTCGTATGTACGAGTACACTACTAAATTACCTCGTGATATTCTTCGTTAAATCAAACAGAACAATTCATCAATAAAAGGCACTGAATAGGATTTATTATGATTTGACAGATGCCATTGCTGCTGATAACTACGTTCCAGACTACTTCACTCAGAACAAACTGGCGCAAGACGACTTAGCAGCCATCAAAGCTGGAGACCTTCAATAGCGACAGTCGCAACAATTCAAACGTAGAAGAAAAACAAACTTGTAACTAACCCCCTCCCCGCCTCGTGAATTTCATACCCAACGTCTTGTTTAAACCTTTCACAACTCAGCCAACTTCATTTTATTCTTCGCAAGTGATTGTCTTCCATAACAACGATTTACCTCACAAGCATTGTGAGGTAAATTAGACAATCGACCTTCTTCCAATTCTCTTAATACACATGTTGAGTTGTGTCCGCAGATTCTCAGTTGATCAACGATGGCAGCTTCACTGCCTTGTTTTTCGTTATCCACTTACATGTAACTTAACCATTGTGAAACCAGTGTATGATTTACATCACGAAAAGTTTGCAGAACCCATTTTTGTTATTACCGACGTTTTAATAATCTTAGTTTTGATTAACTATTCAAGTAAACAAGAACCTTGCCCCGGAATTAATGTGGAGGAAAAAAACTACTAGTCTTCAATAACCGATGATCTTTTTGTAAGAAGTTGGTTAGGTATTTAATATTGTAAATAACATTTGGACATTTCATTACGTGGATAGAAAACACAATAAATGAACTTATTTGTGAGATGTTCAGAATTATTTCACACCCCATGTACATTTCAAGGATAATAACAAATTTCAGTAGGAAATTCAATAAAGTTTTATTAATCAGAATAATCGAACTTCTTCAACTGCGGGGGTTTCCCAGCATGCTGGTAACTATATACAGGGCTCATCAGACTCGACCAGCCAAACTCAGGTACTGATTTTACGGCTAATTCACAACAAGAAGTACCTGCTGGAGTTGTCTAAAAGCTGTTATTTCTGAGCAATTCCAAAATTTTCTCGTGTTTTTTACCCTATCTCACTAAAATGGTTATAACTCCCTTAATTTAATAGATTAATTATAATTTGATTGCACCGTTGGAAAGGGCGTTAAATTTCATACCTCCCTGATGCCAAAACAAGTATTTTTAAGTAGCCCCAACAGCTAGAAAAGGAAGTCAAATTCACAGTTTTGAGAAGTTTCCAAAAGTTCACTGTTTTGAATACACTTATTGACCATTTTAATGCGGTGCTCTTGAATCGCTAAGCAGCATCTAAGCTTTTTGAGGGTTCACTCAAAACAAATTTTTTTATATTGAAGTTTTGAGAGGAAAGTACGTTTAAATGCAAAACAGTGAAATGCCTACCCCCTGCCGCCATGCCTGTGTGTGTGTGCTGTGTGTTGCCTGCGAAATGAGAGGCAACTGGTTGCCGTTTCTCTACGTGTCCTATGTATTTGTGGTCTCGAAGTGTTATCATTAGAATGGAGAGCTCATCTTCGAACCTTCTGAATACACCACTTCTGGACAGAGTTGATTCGTTAAAAAATGAGCTAGGAGTGATGTTTTCTTTTTATTCCATTAACGAGTATTCTGACGTGAGAGGGTTTTATACTTAGAACGTTACATGGACGGGAGAGCTCGTCAGACCAGAGGTCCTTGATACTGATACTGTAGCTGGAACACAGTTCCAGTTTTGGTGTGGAGTTCAGTCACCATAAGTTTACTGGTGTGTCCGTCAATATTGGGCCATTTTCTTGTGGTTTGCTGTTTGATGGTCCTTCTGAGTGATAAAGGTAAGCCACCAACAGAACACCTTCATCGTCCCAGAAAACAGTACCCATCACTTTTCTGGCGGACTCTGTGACCTTCTCTTTTCTCAGGGTAGCCTCGTCTTTTTTGTCTCTCTTACTCTCCGGAGATGAATGATGGATCCAAGTCCTGTTTCCAGTCACAATCCAAACGAAAAGTCTCCTTCACTATCAAAAAATTGAAAAAACACAGTCATAAAGCATCCACTCGCTATTCTTTGTGAGTCTGAGACAGCAAACGAGAGACCCACCTTGTACCCTTCGAGAGTTCAAGGTCGTCACAAAGAATTCTTTGAAGTCTCGCACGACTGATTTCAATCTCCAGGGGAAGTTCCTGAAGGATTTAATCGTTCAACGAGAAACGCCTATCCTCCTCAATCACAATCCGGACAGCCTCAACAATGTCGGGGGTCCGTGAGGTTGATGGCCAGACAGTTTGATCTTCATCATGGAGATTTAACTCATAACTTGTTCTCCATACACTGCTACAAGTTGACTACGGATGTCAGTTGCGTATTTATATTTTAGGGTGTAGTACCGAATTATGGAACACATTTTATGATCTGTGGGGACAACAACAGGAATATCCATCGTAACAAAAGCGCACTGGTGTGAAACTGTTCAGAACAAGCTATGAATCTATAGGGCGTGGCCCCTTCTCCTTCACATGCCACAGCGCCACGCTCACGCATCTCACAAGAAGAACTAAAATAGGGATCGTTACTTTTGAGACAGCCCTTGTACAAAAGGGGTTTGGGGTCATGTTCTAGCAAGCTCGATGTAGTACCTAGGTACTTAGTTGCTAATTATGATAGCAGTGCTGAGCAACGATGTAACCTGGTGATGACTAGTAGAGGGTTTCGTGAAATGTTCGAGTGAGAGAATATAGTTTTGTTCTACATTTATTCAAAGTCTTATTTTATAATGATATAAAATACTACACTTGTCAGCCTTTTCGTTACCAGTAGTGTCTGTATGCACCAACCCCCACTCCAGGCAAACCTGGCTATGTTTGGATTTGCATGCAGCACCAAATATCAATCAAATGATAATCAAGGGAATGAAAAGTGAAATAGGAACTGGGTGAATTCAAGAGTGAACATTGAGAAATATGAAGAACGTGTATCAATCAGGTAAACTGGGTAAATAGGAAACAACGGCTCAATTAAATAATGGGCACGAATACTGAAAAATATGTTTATTTTTCCAGCTACAAAATAAATATCTTTCAGGTACAAGCTTCCCATCTATCTTACTGAGGTGTTACATAAAAGGATTGTCCCAGTTCATGTACATCAAATTGGAACTAATAACAAATCAATAGAATAGAACCAGAAAAGGGAAAGATTATTGAATGTACATCATCGTTTGTAACCAGCCTCACAGAATGAGTAAAGCACACCTGCTACGTGTAACCTTACCAAAGTAGATGAAAGGATACCAGTTCAAGAACATTGTAAGGCTCGAAACACAATTATAATACTATTGCAATACAATTAACACATCAGATTACTGTGGAATGGATGAAGTTAAATCAGGTTTTCTCATTATTGAAATAGGAATGAAATTATTTGGCTTTAAAAAGAATTTTCATGCAAAGCTGAGGCTACATTACTTTATCAACATTGTTTGGCTACCAGAAGGGCAACATTCACTCCACTCCGTGCAGCTTATTAAATACCAGACATTCATCAATTTCGTTCTTTTGTTGGCACATCTCAAAGAAGCGAAAACTGACATCATAAATATGATACACAACTGAATAATAGTTCACACTATCTTACAATGGAGCCATAAATTCAATTAGTAGAACAGGAAACATGGCCTTTGGGGAAGAAAGTACCTGAATTGTTGAACAGGCAACTGAAAGAACTAAATTGCGCGGTGAACGACAATCATCCAAATGGAGAGCCACTCACCTTAAACAACGGTTTGTTTTATAAAAACTGGCCAAAGGAGCACTTGACATCTTTACAAATATTCTTTGCATTATCTTACACTGCAGACAATAGTACAGTTCAGCACAATAGGTTTCATCGAAGTATAAAATTTTCAATACATTAATATCACATTAGGATCACTAATCTTTGGGTTTCCAAACTTGTAGTTTATGGAACAACTCCTAGAATCCGACTTATGAGTTTATAAGGATTAATTTGTCCATTTCCAAAAATGTATTCTTGATAAATCGGCAGAGTTGTATCAATAAGGCAGAAGAAGCTAATAATTTAAAAAACCGTCTCAATTGTTCTCCATGTAATAACATTTGATCAGAAAAAAATGTAACATTTCCGTGAAAAATACTTGTGTACGCTATGAAAATAATGTTCCCCATTCAAACGTTATAAGGAAATGTTCACTTTTGTTATTATCTATTCATACTCAGACGAGCAAATCCGTACCATTATAATCGAATTTTTGTCTGGGATGATGGCAGCCTACTTCTATTTACAATCATAGACAGTCAAAAGTAACCAAGTGTCTTCAGTAACTAATTGGGTTGCTTGAAATATCTTTCAGTACGATGCAACCTATTTATTGATATAAGAAATTGGTTTTATTTTTCAATTTAATTGACCAATTGATTACACTACTCGGCTTTACACGCCTACAATAATTTAAATAACAATGAAAACTGTAATCAGTATAAACTCGTGTACTTGGCTGTTTGTGTGAAATTGACTCAGTGGAAATCATTCAATGCCATCATTTCTACGCTCCACATTCACACACAAGTCAAATTGGAGAGCACAGATCTTAAACATTAGAAAACTTGTCCATTGCCTTCCCTGCAAGTTCAAACGGCCGCGAACAATATTAATAAATACTAGCCATCGCTTAGGAATACCAAAATATTGACCAAATTTTCACGAGTCACCAAACAAATGGTAAGATATATGTCACTACACACTAGTTATACATTAACCCCACTTGGATGAGGAAACTTCACTACTTCATCTCCACCTGCGAGAGTGGTATATCAGATGTGTGGTGTTTTCAACAAGGGTGTACATTCCTCTCATTCAAGCTCAATCGATATTGAAAGAAGCGCATATAATAACCATAAATCAAAATACAAAGAAATTTGAAATGTCTACATTTCTTGATTTTGACTTGACTTCGGCAAGTCCTTATTTTCAGACCAACTAACTTGAATGGGTGATCACATATGCGGCAACCAGAGGGAAAAACACCTGATTTCCAAGTTTTAATAACCGTAGAGAAAGATACTTTTTTGTTACTGTGGTCATTAGCACCTATCATTTTGTATTCTATAATTTATTGTACAAATCATAAAACCATACAAATAATAATGTATATTTTTCAGTATAAAAGGAACCAAAGGATGCCATTGAAGTGTGTATCTTTTACCTAAATACCTTCAAAATTTAGGGGGGAATCAGAAAGATATTCTACAGATTACGTACTTTATAGGGATACCATGTTTTGTGCAAAGTTGTTCCCAATTTCACAAAATTCATCTGGGACTGTCTGGTGTACGTGCTTCGTGAAAAGTCAAACGAAATCCAATTAGGAGCGAAGACTTTACGTTTACAGCAGGTAGTTTACGATTCCACATGCAGAGAAAACGGCAGTATGGAATTTACCAACCCATTTTTCGACAGTTCCATTTTCTCTGAAATTTTCTTTGTTTCACAATAATTTACGTTTAACCAAACAACGCAATTTGGGATGGAAAGAACGAAAAATACTACCTAATTCTTTTCTTTCGAATACCCTCAACATGTTTCAATCATTTGTTAACAATAGATGAAAGTTGTTTTCATGATGACCTAAGTAATACAGTATGATAATGGTTAGTAGCGCTTCTATTCTTCATTTTTGTTAAAAGTGTACCACGACTGAAATTAATAATCGACTTGAAGATTGTTAAATTCAAAATAATGGAAAAGCTTCATTCCCTCATTCAGCCCTTCGTTGTAACCTTTTCCTACCTAATAGTAAACGAAACCACAACTTTCAATTTGCGACAGATAATATTAAAAGTAAGTATTTAAAATAATAACGTTTCATTTATTAGTCTTGTTGACGTCTCATTAAATAAAAATAGTTTGATTCTACGGGTTCAGATATTTATATTCGATGGGTTGTTCTGGTTAATTCAGTTACATTTCATAGTACCATCAAATACAAATTGATAAACTTGGTAATACCTATAGTTAGGAACTTACAGGCTGATGCGTGCTTCAGATTCTCCTACTTGCAAAAATATCAGAACGTAAAGATCAATCATGGATAGATTACATTGGGCATTGCAACTATAACAGATTGTGTGTACAGAGCAGACGTGGGCGGATAATTGATTGCTTCCTGTGATAGACAATTTGACGTTTAGGGTACAATGAAGTTGAAAAGGACATTGCATACAGCTCAATTCCGTCGTCATTAAATTGGTAGAAGAGGGTGACAACAACTTGCAATAAACTGCAACCACCAGGAGTTAGCTTCCTATGCCGACTCGAGGTTGGATCATTGAAATACCTAAAACTTATTGTAGATCTCAGACAATGAAAATTACAACAGGTTCGTAAAAGAGTATCTTCGGTTTTAATAAATGTGTTGGATAGGATGAGCAAATAAATGATTTGGGTTAGAACATGAGGGAAAAGAATGCTAACTTCTCCTGATACCACAAATAATGATGAAATTTCGTTAACTGTATTCCTTGTAAAATTTGTGAATCTGTAAAGAACACGGCATGATCGTGAAAAACTACAAACAAAACTAAGTTAATTCACATCTACGAAACATGGGACTTTTTATTTAAAACATTCAGAATGAAAGCCAATATTGTGGGAACATGAGAAAAAGTGATACCCCACAAGATTTGTAGAAGAATGATGGCGGTGTTGCTATGCAAGAAAATTTACTCAACTTAATTACGATAGAAAATGGCAGCCTGATATTTCCAAACCTAATCTGGTATTTTACGACTATTCCTAGACCTACTCCACATTAATAGTTGTTTTCTTTGGCCATACAAGTCATCACCACTGTCACAATGGGAAAAAAATAAAAATGAACATTATAACCAGAATATTGCAAGGCACTACACGCACTGATGCACCATCATGTGCTCAGCAACAAACCCACACAATAAAAACGTGCACATAGAAATTAATACGACAAAATGAAAACTATAAAACTGTTGGTATGAGCAAATAAGAACAACCAAAGAGTTAAGAATTTCAAAATGCGGAACATTTTACGCGAACCACCATTGTAATTTTTTCATGAAACCTACGTGTCATTGGCAAACATTAGACATTTTCAAGTCTACAATTAGTCAACTCATTTACTGAGAGAAGAACTGCACGAAATTAATGTCATTCCAAAGATAGTTAACACCCTCACTAAATCCCTCATCTGAACGCTTTGGTTTATAGTGCCAGTTGACTCTACTGTTGACGAATGAAAAATAAATTCTGTCTGCCTATTTTTATCAGCCGCAATATGTTTAGCCAAGGGATTTTCTATTGTATTTTCACGCCTATTGAAAGTAATAAGACGCATCTGTAATAAAATTATTACAATGTACCGTTTATTTTATTGTTTTAATAGTTCGTATATATTTTTGTAGATCCTGTAGGCCAAATTAAAAGAGTGTATATTTATTTGAGTAATAATCAAGCATGGGAATGAAACTAAAGCACGCATCATTATATAACTAATGACGACCTACTTTTTCCAGAGAAAGTCGAAAATTAAAATACTTACGTAACAAATTATTAGATGTAACATTTGTTTACACACATTTCTATACAATCAGACAACAACAAAACTCCATGGACAGTCAGTCACTCCAGTTCTCAATTAGAAAACAAGATTTATGAATATTAACACGAATTGAATAAATGAAAGAAACGCTTTTGAATACACTCAACTCCTGAACCTCAGTGAAAATGTAATCGCCAACAAACTGAAACGTATACTCTCAATAGATTTTACAAAACCTAGAAGCACTGCTAAACATCATCATACTATAATAAATATGGGATGAGAGGTACGGTAAAAACATAACTAGCCGTACATAGCCCAAACAATAATAAAGTATTCATACAATATATTCGATTCATTTTCTCATTGCTAATGCCGATTTTCACTTGGTTACTCCACAAACTTGCAACACAAGTAGCAGAAATGGGCACCTACTAAATTTAGCCAGAAACTCAATCCATCAACGACTAATTTGACATTATTCTTTAAACAACTAATATTTTACGTAGATCACTGTTCATGGTCATTCTAGTCATGATTAAATTGAAAAACTGAAAATTTCCAACACCTTCAGTAAAATTGTTATTGCCAAACTTACCTGAAAGGCAAATAGCTTGAACTTTTCCAAAAACATCTGTTCAAAATAATGAATGTGAATAATCTTGCGCCACATCTTCCACAGTTTAGCGGTCAGATGTTGAAATACAAATTGAGTATAACGTAATCTTAAGAGTTTAAGAAGCAGTAGATAAGGGTTAATAAAAAAAAGTGAAGCAAATGTCAGTCATTGAGTGCAATGTTTCAAAAGAATCCAAACTGGTATTCTGAATACCATAATGAGATTGTTAAATAGTCGAGTGAAAGTTGCAAGTATATACTGGGATCTGGCTTGGCTGGGGAAGGGGTAGAAGGGAGGATATGAAAGGTGGTAACCACCACTCCAGAGGAATTTTGTGTATATTCCTATCAGCAATCGAAATAGTTATAACCAAAGGCATGAGAGTGGAGTAAGATGCGGAAAGTAAAGTTGTCCTCACCCCTTCCCTAGCTGACTGAGGGTACGATCAACCAAAAATTATTGTCAAAACAGCTTGGTATGAGGAATATGAACAGGCTCAATAATGTGAGGAAGAGTGAAATGACGAAAACCATACATAACGAGTTTTATCAAACAAGGATAATATAGAGACACAATAAATTACTAAAATAAGTAATTGTGGTAGGTGACCAACAACAAAGCAACCAGAATAAAAACAAAATGAATCTACACAAAATTTTTGTGAGAAGCAACCATATTATAAATATCTTGGGTTTGTATACAAAGTATAAATGGAAGTAATTTTTTGGACTTACAGATTCATCGTGAAAGTCAGGTTACACTTCTACAGTTAATGGTAGAACATAAGACTATAGACATTGGCAAGTCAATCTGAACTTATTGAAAGGACTGTTAACTGAGAAACTCAACTCAGAAAAAGAACTCAATGCTTCTCGCTAATGAGGCAGTAAAAACGGGGTATGGTACATAAACCATTGGAAATAATTCAAAATAGTTCAAAACAGATTGGAATGATGTACCTTACCCTTCCTAAGGTGTTTCTATGGACCTGTGGTGTTTTGTGAACATATTTTTTAATAATGACGTTGAAAGACTGGCAAGATACTCTGACACAGATATACGGGGTCACTCATGGATCCTGAAGTTTTTGAAGACAAAAGTACTAGGCTATATGGCTGGTAGAGGGGCAAATGAATGGTCATTACCCTCAGCAATCAGTACCAATTCAGTAGCTGTTGAGCAGGGGAGGGTAGAGCGCCATATGTTTGCGCATGACGCAATTTATTCACAATGGTGGGTCAGTTGTGACAGACAGTGCAACAACTTTTTCGTGTGCGTTTCAACCATGGACGTTGCGGTATCATTCCGAGTGTCCCAGCCACAATATTGATTTTTAGTTGTTTAACGCTTCCAGTGTGGGCATCTACCTGGGTAGAACGTCTTCCCCAGCCCACAATTTTACAGAAACACCTCAAACTCCACTGTTATAAGTGTTGCTCAGAAACTTGAAGAAACAGATGATGATCACAAATGGAGAATGCAAATAATGTACTTGCGGGGAATGCAGTTATTCTCATGAATGAGGCCCACTTCCATTTGAATGGGCCGGTAAATAACTAGATTTTCAGGTACTAGGCCATTGAGAATTGTCGTAACATTCATGAAGAACCAGCGTATAGCTGTTTGGTACGCAACTGCTCCACTTGGCAACATCATTGGCCTCAATTGTTTTTGAAAACGAGAATAGAACATCAGCTACGAGTGCTGAACGTTACGTTCACATGCTGAGCAATTTTTTGTGTCCCCACTGCGCAAATAGATAGCAACTCTGTTTCCAGCGTTTTACCTTCTGTCTCTGAACGCATTGGAGCCCACCTCTCAAAGCAACACATTACTTGAGTCGGCGTCATACGTTTGTTAATTTTGCCAGCGGACTGGTGACTGGAGCCACTTTTCTGAATGGTATACTGTCCATGTGGTAATGATGCCAACGTAAACTCCCAGTGCATCTAGAGGGAGTCTCAAAAACCAGAAGAATTGAACTTTGCGACTATTTAAATGACCCTTGCGAAAAGAAAAAGTTATATTCCACGTTCATATCTATTATGTTTCATAGATTCATCGATCAACGTTAACAGGAGAGAGTATGCTCGTAATGCTCAATTCAATTAGTGGTGGGGTTGTTGGTGGAAAAAAAAAAAAAAATGCTTCGATGACTTATTGAAGGTTAAAGGTTGGATAATGCAAGTAGGGTAAGTGCCTGTCAAACAGACAACTTCCAATGTATGACAACTTATTTTCTAACAATTTTCTAAGAAACTTGATATTCCAAATTTTACTCTTTCTTGACACCTACTAAACATATAGTACATACAAGCTTTGAACATCAGAGTGGTATAGATTCTGCCAATATCTATAGTAAAAGTGAACTACAGTGTCCATGATGTATATACGCTAATATAGTGTTTACTCTCAACAAATCAATAGATGATCAATAAATTTGGCTCTAGTTTCCAAAAGGCTAGAGATACAGAAGAAGTAAATATGAAAGAATAATGTGGACACCGATTTACATCCTTGAAGTTTACATGATTTACATTATGAATCAAGCTATTAAACTACAAAGGCACCCAAGGAACACCTCCTAGTAATTGTTACTGTTTGAAATAACTTCAATATTATGTATTCAAAATGCCTTCTCAAGTAACAAGAAACACGTTTCGTCAGAAGGAAGAAATAATCCATTAAAAAAATGTGTAAAAGTTGAAAGACACAATGGTTGGGCACTGATAAAACCCTGATCACGTGTGTTCATTGTTACAATCTTCAATTTCTCTAAAGGTGTCGACTTTGATACAATATCTGATACAATACCGTCAAAGGTAAAGAAAAATCAGCTTTTCATACAATTTAATGTTTCTAGTCAGTAATGGTATTTTGAAGAGTTGAGATACACTTTCTGGGCTTTTCAATTATGTAAACTCAATATTTTCGTGCACAGTTTAGTAGTACAGTTGGATGACTGAACAGTCATTGAATGTCTTGGCTGAATTAAGCAATTAAAATGAAAACGTGTTGACAAGTACATACATCAGTAATGGATTGTATACAAACAATCAGATTTTTCATACTATGGATACCGAACCAGTCATAATGATGACGGTGACGAGATAATACAATAAAGCAATGGATTATACACTAATAAAGTTAACTTTGTCAGTAAGACTTTGGTAAAGAAGAACTTACCTATTGCTATCTTCAAGGCACACATCTGGTAAGTCCACACGTTGGCGTGGTGCTATGTGTTCGTACTTTGCTCCAAATAAACTTTCCCCACTCTGTCGTCCTTGCTCATTTTCCTTGAAACAAAACGCAGAAATATTATACAGTGCAAATTGAAGAATGGTCATGTTGATTATCCATCAAATAGTTTTTGAAGATACAAAATAAACTAAAAGGTAACACAAATGTGGGGTTGCATAGAGTAGAATATTAAATGCCTGTTCAGAATATTTTCCAAATACTCAAATGTACGAAATATCAAGAGAAAAAGGCAGTGTGAGCTGATCAGCAATTAGGTTCCAATATATATCATATATCAACCAGTAATATCTCCACCCGTTAATAGGAAATCGAAAAGTTGAGTTGACAATTTATGAAGGGGATTAAAAACTACAGATTTGAAGTAAATAGTGCTAATCCTTGAAATTTCACCATCAATAAAGGGATATTTAAGCTTATTAACAACAGAGAATAATCAGTGATAAATTATAACCATGAACCTGATTAATTGCAACCTGTTAGCAGGGGGTTTTAGATTAAAGAAATGGAGAAGGCAGCAGCACATAACAAAAGACACTGTGACTGTGAGTTTCTGGGAACGGTTTTTTCCTTTACTAAAACGTACTTGTATAACTTCACAATCACATCAACCTCCTTCCATCTACCCGCTAACAGTTATCCTCCTTATTTAAAATCTTTACAAATGATCATCATTACCATACCCTATCCCGCAAGCACTTATTGAGGTAGTGCTCAACGATGATTAGCCGGATGGTGTCATCATTATCTTCCAAAAAAATCAAATTGCCTCATTGGATGATGGAACTAATTTCAGATGATGGGAAATCGGAAAAATCCAAACTTGAAGTGATCAACGACAGTGTGCTGGAGTGGCAAAGCCTCTTTCATGCTCCACAAGTTGCAACAATAGCCCTGCTCTGCTAAGTTATACAAGCTGCACTTGAAGGGAATTCAATATAATTGTCTCATTTTCCCACGTCTTGGGTCACTCCTGTATGTCCTTTATACCAGTAATCTCCCAGAAATTGAAATGAACACGACAGCTACTTCTGCGGATGATATGGCAGTTCTGGCGGTTGGAGAAAATAATATTGGGTTCATCACAAAGTTAAAAAGGTCCTTATCCTCCATACAACAGTGGACAGCGAGATGGAAAATCAGAATCAACGAAAATAAATCGGTACACGTCCACTTCACCAATAAAAAAATTGACTATGTACCAGTTTATCTGAAGGGCAAGGTTATTCAGTATGCTAACGAAGCTAAATACCTTGGTATGACGCTCGATACCAGGCTCAGGTGGAGAGCCCATGTTAAGAAAAAGGAGGGAGAATTCCTACTCAAATTCAGGAAAATGTACTGGCTAATGGGGAGACGGTCGAAGCTGTCGATCCAGAACAAGCTAACCCTGTACAACCAGGTACTAAAACCTGTTTGGATGTATGGAGCCCAGCTGTACTCCTCAATCAAATCGAAATATCATCCAACGTTTCCAAAATGATGTGCTACGAACTGTTGTGAATGCACCATGGAACTTTCGAAATGAACGTCTCCATCAAGAACTTCAAGTCGAAATAGTTAGCGAAGCTATAAAGCGAAAAGCTGTGAGTCATCTCCAACAACTAAGGTATCACGTCAACGAGGAAGCTGTCCATCTCCTTGACGCAAGTGACATCACCAGAAGACTAAAACGTACCAAACCACTTGATCTTGCCTATTTGTCAAGCAGTTGAGTGGAACTATTAATAAGAAAGGACAAAATTCAGTGATGTATCTTAGTTTTGAATATTTATCCCTATATTCAATTTAATATTGTTAATAACTTATTACTTGGTACAATAAAATTTCAAAAGAAAAAAAAATTTAAATTTCCATTTAGATTTAAGCATTTTTCGAGGACTTCTTTTGACTAGTATTTTGAACCATTCATTTCATGAAACTCCCCGAATAATTTCCTTTTTGTAGAAATATTTGACAGGTGGTGCTTTCAAGGAAATACATTCCCTGGTTCCATGACGAATAAAATTACTAGCTTCCCTCTACCACAGTTGAGAACCCATAAAAGCCTGAAGCAGGTGTCCATTTGTATTAAATCTCCCGAATCGATCTCTATAGCATAACAAAAGCAATTGATTCCCCAAAAATGCCAGCAAAAATTAGAGGAAATGATCAGTTTGGCCCTGATGAGCAGCAGAAATGGGGTCTGCCAGTTCACCTCCAATCGTTTCCAGCACCGTGCCCCACTCCTTGCTGTTACAAATCAAACTGCTCTGCACCCTGTATTTCAGGACCCACCAGCCAATAGTAATACAAACTCAGAATCACTGGGATCAATCTTGCGAAATTTTCACATAGCCCACTTTTTGGCTGAAAGCTCAAATCCTTCATTGGCCTGCTCCTACTATATGATTCGTCATTTTGGAATACATTTACCATTAACCAACATTTGTCATTTGTGGGTTTTCTTTTTAGCGATCATGGTGTGAATGGGAATAAATAAGTAAGCTGCAGTTACCATGTTCAGTGGGAATGTTCATTCTAAACTAATGATCGCTCAAAGAATGTTTGGGAATGATGACACGCACAGAGTAATGTTGGGGGTTTTGTGTCCAATGTGTTACGGTACAGTGTTACATTATGATGATAAGTTCAGGAGAGTTGTTTCAAGTGGAGACCTGGCCTAACATGATTGCAGTGAATGACCCTTTTAGCTTCTGGTTGCTGCTTGGTTGACACAAGCACAACCAGTGATACTCCAGTACTCAACTATGCTTCCAGTGGACAACTATCCAAACTGGTGCAAAGCCAGACCAGAAAAAACCAATTACAATACCACGGAACAAACTCTTGTATAGTGGTTCATGTCCAATCCTTCCTAACTATGTTTGTTACTATAAACGGTTTTTATCTGTAACCATTACCACATCAAGAAGAGGTTACTGTATAAAATAAATGAGCCAAAGTTAAAATACAAGTTGCATAACTGGATTATAATATTCTTTCCGAGATTAATGAAGTCATGTTTTCTTTCCAATGGAGACTTACAAGAAATTTTAAAGGCTGTTGAATGTAGAAGTAATCATGACGTGATCCAGATTCCACACTCATTCAGGACTAGTGGCAAGTTTTTCAAAAATTAGGGAAAGCAAATATCAATTTGGTAACGTATTTTTCAGTTTCTCTTCTTGAATTTTTAAGTGGAACAGCACCACACGTGGTTTTACAGGCTCAGCCACCCTGTTATGTAACATTAATTAATGAAAGTTTACATACATTAATTGATAAATTATGGCAGTAAATTTCTTTAAAACTCTCAATACCGTTTTTTATGAGGTGTAAGTGATTCTTGTCCACTATCAGAATCATTGTCATCGCTTTCGCAGCTAGTTGAACTGGAAGAGCAAGAACTAGACGAATCAGATGCCACTCCCGTATCCAAATCCACATCAATATTGTCAGCTATGAGTGTTAACTCAGGTTCCAACATCTAAAAATTAATGTACCTGTTAGTATGTATGGAGAAGTGAAAAAAAATATATGTAATATATTTATATAAGTATCTAATACATAAAATTTCCATGTCACAATGTCAGTTACCGTACTCCTCTGTAACGGCTTTATCAATTTTTACCAAATTTGATATGCGTATTCAGTAGGTCTGAGAATCGGCTACTATATATTTTTCATACCCCTAAGTCATTAGAGTTGTTCGCCGTTAACTTTTTTTTTCAATTTTTGGACAAAATTGTTTTTTATTTTTTTATAACGTGGCATTAAAATATTCATACAACACTAAATTTTTTATCACCAACGAAGAACTAATAGTGTTTTGTTTTCTATTAACTGAAGATTGACGTTCTTTGAGAGTTCTGATTATCAGGACCCCTCCACTGTAACCCAAAGAATCTACTACACATTGCCCCCAAGCATAACATAAGCCCAATGCTATTTTAGCAAACCAGAGAGCATCTGCTACATCCCTTCCAATGACATCGTATCTAATTTGACCGAGTGCATCACAGTAGCACAAGATGTGTTTATTTATTTATTTTATTTTTTTGGAACCAGCAGATATCCATCAGTACTTTCCCAATTTTTCTTGAAATCATGACAAAGAAGGGTTTGGCCAGTTTCACAAGTATTCACAGGCAGACTGGGCGCCTGGTAATGCCACAAATCTCATCATTATTATCCCTCTTTCATTAAAAAAAAAAAAATGCTTTTTGGTATTATCTGATTTCATCATAAAATTTTGAGGTCTAAATTACAAAAGTACCTAGAACTCGAGTGACAACATGAGATATGATTTTCTTAATACTACAAAATTTTGGTTAATTGATTGAGTTGTCTCGTACCACCTGCTGCAGTTACAAGTCAAACAATTCAGTGATATCACCCTCTTCTTCTAAAAACAAAAAGTTGAATTCAGTTTGTCAAATGATTAATTTGGTTGCTAATGCTATTCATGAATAAATTAATTGTAATGAAGTGAAAGCTGTATTAGTAATTGTCTTTTTGTACAAACGTCAACCCAATGGATATTCCCAAAGCTGGTCTGACTAAGATCCAATTCACACGTAAAAGGCGATAATCAGATGTGGGTCTTCAGGAGCATTGTTGAATGGACAATTGAAGGGAGAAGAAGATATGAAGGTGTGACATTAGAACAGCGAATTAAGATAGATCTTCAATTCCACGAGTGCAACAAATCCTAGTTCTACTTACAGCACATATTAACACCCAAAGAAAGTTTAGGGTTCGCCTTTGGTAGTTATAACAAAATAAATAAATGAGGCCATGGAGGAGATATATATCATATAAACTGTAGGAAACGCGGTAGAATGCTCCCAAATTAACATTAAAATTTGGATTGCTGTGTAAACCCAACAGATGTTAACTGTGAGGGAGAGGTGAATCTCAAAAATCTGCAGCAGGTGAGCACTCCAAAGCATGACCACCTACTATGTGGCACCTAGAATGATGGTACCAGTGTAGAAGAGGTAAATCTCTCACATTCACACCTTAAGTGCGAGTTGCGCCTAAGAAACATGCCTCTTATGTGTATGTATACAATACACTATACTTAGGTTTTCCAACCAGCTTTATTGAATTGTTATACACGAAAAATCACAAAAATTGATTCGTTCCTTATAGACAATTTCTAATTAATTGGTGCCACTTCGAACACATTACATTATCCACCAATTTCAGTGTATACTTTTGAATAATATGGGCAGCAGTATCATACAGACCTTTAGCACTTTATACCATTTCTTAGCAAGCTTAGGGCGCCCTCGTAACGTTTTGTGCCAAACCACTGGAAAATTCGTCTTACTGCAAAAATTTTGGGTAACAGCAATAGTTGTGTCTAGGTTCAACACAACGTGCCACCAACCGCCAGGAACAAATACAGTTTCTCCAGGTTTCTGAAGTATTTCTACCTGAAATCATAAAGGTAGATTGAACCACTATGTATAAAGTCTGTCAATTCTAACAGATTGGTACATTATTTTCACTTTTGGGCACTTTTTGAGGTTCAGAAACTGCGATTATTTGCTCTGGGTGAATTGGAGGGAAAATGACAACCCACTTGCCTATGTCAGCAGAAACCTCAAAAAACCCGTTTTTTGCCCATATCATTTCTAAATGTGAAGCTGTCTAGCTGACTAGACATTAGGAACATCTAGACCCCATGTGGAGTCTGTGTGCAAAAGAACGGATATCTTACACCAGGTTTAAGGCCTTTTATGGCAAATGCAGTGGTTGGACATTGCAGATTTGAAATCTACATACCTTGAAACGGAAAATGACAACATTTGTGGGGGGTTCTACTATTTTCCCTATACGATCACAAAAGATTTGCCTTTGGAAATAACAAACCAAAATTGAGAAAGATAAGTTGAATCTAATATTCAGAGTGAAAGACATGTGTCTTGCATTAGACAATCGTACAGAGCAATAGAATGGGTTCCACCACTCAAAAGGTTGAATACAATTGAGTAGACGAATTCCAAATCCAGCAATCCAAAGCAAAAAGCAAGAAGTAGAGGAAACTGCTATTTTCCAAACACTTTGTACCTTATAGTTCTCATCATTCTAAAATTCAAACCATCATTAAGATGTCCAAAAACGAATTTACCAAAGAATTTGCTGTGTTCGACAGCTAAAATGCGTTACAACATGCTTTACATGATAAAACTTGGTACTACTTCTAGACATTATGTTCTCTTAGAAATCGTAGATAACGTTCAAGCAGAAAGTTAAAAAAAAAAATCGTCAGGGACAGAAAAAGTGTCTTCGATACACTCCTGTCTAAAACCATCAAAATATCTGCCTTAATCGACCTGAACCTATTTTCTATCCCACAGGATAGAATAGGGAGGAGTACAATGTAATTATAACTCACAAAATCGTGAAATTACATGTTTCTTTATTGTTTCATCTTAAACATGACTGGAATAATTATATCCTACATTCCTCTAAACAGATAATCCGATTATCGATTTTTAGGGAAATATAGTTCAAGTAGATTCATCTGAGTTTGTCAAGTTTCAGAGATGGAGTGTGAGAACAGGTGTTTCTAGGAAGATAAGATATAATTGCGATCTATATAATAAAAACAAATATGACAATAATTTTAAAAATAGTGTCATTAATATTAACATGTACTTACGGGTTTAAACTCTTGTGGCCATGAAGGTAACTGCGTTCGAGGATAGATGACAGAAAACCACGTTACGGCTTCATCTCTCTGTTTTCCACCTTCAGTGGATGTAACTTTTAGAAGTTCCTTGGGTGTGTTTGTAGGAAACAGACACCATCTGAAAATGCATGCTCTAGATAATTATCAGCAAATGTAAATGATACTAAACATGATCTTGAGGCCAACACTTTGCACTTTTTATTATACTAGGGAGATACTGACATCTGTCTAGGGAAACTCATCATTGCCACCTAATCACTCATCAAATTCTATTCAAGTTCATCAAGACTGATTGAACAGAAAATGTAGAGAACTCAAGTCGAGTTGACTTCATTGAGCACTTGAGTTCTCTCATTTCGCAGCTGTTCAAGAAAACCAGTCTTCCATACCAGTACCACAACTGTTCCACAAGTGCAGTATTTGCAGGAGCATTCAAACTTAGTTTTCGTGATTTGAAAGGGAATTTAGGTGAAATTTATCCTTCCAAACACCCTCAGTCTGCTTTCTTATTCTTGTTTGACTACTAAACCATTCTTTATGAATTCACAACAACCTGTGAGCTTGAGACCACCCAATTACGAGGTAAGGTGTACCATAACTCTTCGTTGTTTCCAGATATTTCTACCCGGTCGCCTATCATATTTATAATAATAGTAAATCATTTGATGGTGGGTTTTGTGGAGTTCAACCTGTTCCATGCCATCAGTGTCGAGGCAATATTTGCAGGCCAAAATCATGAGCATTTTATATAGCTTAACTCAGATGAGCTAAATAAATTCAACAACTTACAATGACTTGTAACGAATAAATTAGGTACCCTGGAATGATTGAGCAGATTAGGTACGTTTTGCACTACCAACTGAATTAATGCTAAGATTTGGCAATGCAAGCTCGAACACTCACCTTAGTACAAACATATTGGTACTAACATCCAGCCTATTGGTAGTTTTTGATTTGTCAAGGGGAAGGGAATTCTTCCAACTTAACGAGTTTGGGTCTGACAACTTTGCGTTGGGATTTGATGTTGTTAACATCATCACCAATCACACTTAATGATATTCAGCAACAATGGATCTAATTAATCATTAATCAATGAATTATACTGATTACTTAACTAATACAATGTAGTTAAACAAACATACCTTTTATGGCCGTAGACTAAGGCATTCCATGCTGAGGTCCCAAGCGGGTCTATGTGGATACCAGTGCCTGATCTTGCAGGTCCCATCACAAACCACCGGTAAGGAGGTCGCCTATTTTCACCAGCAAGATGGAACAGATCATCACGGAAATAGAGAGGAATATCGTAGTCTTCCAATATCTTACATCTTCGGGTATCCTGAATAGTAAAAATAATGAATGCCTTAACTGATAACTCTTCACCAATAATCAAGTTCATGACTACCATGGATTTTCCAAATTGGAACATGATCCTAATATCGTTCACCACAATGTCCCAGATTTGGGACAGAACTTCTCAGCTCTTGGCAAAGGGTTGTCCACACTGTACTAAATTTGAGGAAAACTTTAAACTTACAGTTTACAAATCAATAAATTGGATCTTTTCATTAAATTCACCCATGAATTCTACCGCAGTACGATCAACAGGCATTTTCTATACACATGAATGAGCAAAATTTATCAAGAAAAAATGTACAGGGGTGAGTAAAGGATACGGAGGAGAGCTCATTGGCACAACTTGGAATAAAGTTCTTGTATAAAACGAAAAGGGAAAGTATCAAATTTAATTGCGGAAGTTACATTAGTGGAAGAACAATGGATCATTATACCTCATTATGGGAAAATTTCTGATAAATTCGGCACAATTCTTTCGCGTCTAGCGGTTCCAGAGAAGGTTTTAAAAATGAAACTAGTCTTAAATCTTCATCAGGTTCAGTAAAAGTGGAAGTTAAAGTACCAAATAACAGTGAAGTTTATGAGCTAGAATGCTCTTGTAGACTCGAATGTTGTGGGTGGACAGGTAGGCAATTTAGGGAAAGAATAAATAACTTCAAGAAGATCCTAAGTGTAAAAAGTAAGAGTATTTGCCAATAATCAATAATCCAGTCTCAATTTCAGTTTTGATTTAAAATATGAACTGTTTGTACATTCGTTCACTCATGTCCAAAATAAGGTTCTGAATGTCCTAGAAAAATTAGAAATAATTAAAAGCGACAGAACTGGTAAATGTTTGAATGAAAACATTTCTAGATGCATTCTCCCTTCAATAGGTTCATAACTAAAATATCTTGGCCTTTTTATTTTATATTTTTGTTGTATTAGTTCTGCTTTCCCCACCATCAATATTGTTTGAATCCCCTTTCACTTTCATGACCAATAGAATTTCGTCTCCTTTCACTCAGAAACCACATGATTGGATGTTCCCCCCAACTCTTGACCAATGGGACTGAAGCTCCCTTTCACCTGACAATATACACTGTTTTCTCCAATGTAAATTCAATTATTTTTCTGTTACTTAGATCAATTTAACGTTTATAGCTCTTCAATTTTGAGGAAATATACTAAATTTGTTCTACAATCTCAGTGCTTTTCTTGACACATGTTTTGACAATTTCGTTTCGAGGGATTCAGTGCACATCAGTATTAATTTGTTCAGAAAAAAAAGAAAGCTCGTGCATTGGAAGGTTAATATACTTGTTACAAAAAATACGACAAACTGTGAATGATAGAATATTGCCATGGAAAGACAAACCTCACCGAAGCCGCTGTCAAATATATATAAAGGACTATCATCTTGTGTTGTTAGCAGGTAATCAACAAAATATTTCATTTTCATTTTTACGCTATAACCATGATTGTCTTCACCACATTTGAATTTTTGATTTCGGTATTTCTTCCTCAGTCTCTGGAAAACAAAATACAATAATTAGTTTTCTAACATGAACCAATACCTTTGAAATTTGCTTGCAGAATGAGTTCCTGGTTTTTGTACAGTTTAAAAACACATTTCAACATATCACACAGAACAACTAAGATAAAACAAATGACAATCAATCTGAGATCTCATTCCCTTCTGTTCTAAAACCAATACAGGAAGTTCAGGTCAAAATTAAATTTACAACGTTTCAGGCAAGAATCAAATAATGTCAACTGATATTGTACACAAACTGAACTAGTATTTACGTGATGCATTCATGTTTTAAAATGGTGGTAATTGCCAACAATTTGATTTTGTTTCTGAAAATATAAAAATCAATAATCATAATCACCATTTTTTCTGGAATAAAGTAGATTGGATGTTAATTTTACTACAAAAAAAAAAACAGCATATTTAGTCATAGCTAAGTCATTTGGCATATACAATTTCAATTGTTCTCCATCGATCAATTTCAGCAATTGATCTTCAACAAACATGAATTATGTAGTCGTATTAAAAATCTATTTATTCTAAGGCCTCACATCAGTTCCCCCAACTTTCAAATAAATACACATTGCACATGAACACATGCATTTGCGCTGCATTGGTAGTGTATTTTTTCTCTCTCTCAATTGTGGGATCATGAGCATAGAAAGTATAAAAACAAATTTTTCGCTCATTCTGTGGTTATTGTGGATCTGATTCTTGTTATTCTTAAATAAACAAATCCTGAAACAAATTTCTTCAATGTGTTCAACTTGTCACAGGTAGCAGGAAAACTGACTAGTAAACAGACGTGTATTGAACATGGGGAGGGTATGGAATGGTGTAGTTGCCCCTTCTATTAGATAAATGCGGATAACGCCCGCAACGCTCAGAGGATGCCCCAAATGCTGGAAGGCGTCGGGGATATCTACCAAGGCAGCGGATTCAAGAATCCCGAAGGGCAAACTAACAATTTCCATCACAAGTTCACACCTTTTTACTGGACGAATTTAGGGAAAACCTTCACAGGTATATTACATTGCCCTTTAAATTACTTAGTCCTTTGAGTATTGGTAAACGTAAATCTATCCAGCATGTGATATCCTGGTTTCTTTTTCAAATATCCTGAAGGGTACGCTGATTGTACAAATTATGAACAATAAAATGACTCACATGAAGGGTCCACTTTTGGCGAGCACTCCAGTTATTCTGTACACCCAATATAACAACGGGTTTATAGGGCTTTTCGTACAACTCTATAAACTGGTCTTTTGATACTTCATTGACATCTATTCTATCCATGCAATCGTTAACTGTCATGAACGTAGAGAAGTTATTCGCAAATCCCATAGAGGTCCATGTCCAGCTTTCGTGCAATTCTGAAACACGTCGAACGAATTGACAACTCAACTTACCTTAAATTTCGAATTGTTGAAAGTGTAAAATGAAACCTGAAGAATGAGAAGCATACATAATGGAAGATGTATATAATTAAACCCATACTGAAGCTGGGAAAGATCCCAACACGAGCAATGGAAAGACACTAGTTGTCCAGCCATCCACAAGACTTAACCAATGTCTGGTGAAACGAACATTGATTTGGTGGATCAAAGCAAATGCTTCAATACCGGAATGCTGATTTGGCTTTTGAAATATACGCAGCACCATGGCTTTTGCATCGAACATTGTATGGTTTGTACCGGTATTTACTTTGAGAAATATTATCATTCCTGATTCGTGAATGTTTCCTTCTCTCGGGTTTCTTTATTATAATTATTAAAGAGTTTGAACACATTATTTTTATGGTAGAGTAGGATTCGGCATTTACTGAAGCGTTTTTCCATTTCATTTGTTCTATAAACAGTGGGTGAGATTGTTCCTGTCCAGGTTTCTTCAAACTGGAGGTCACTGTGATTGAAATGGAAATTTCCCCCATCCATTTTCCTTGAAACTCCTGTACCTCAGCATTGGCCAGAAACTACTTAGCTTAGAGAGCATTATCTGGGTGCTTCAGGTTATACCAGCTCATCACCTTCTCATGAAACTTTGGTGTTCGTTGTTTCTTTACATTCAAAGGTGTGTTGCACAACTAGGCTGGATTGGGATTAAACATAACAAAATCACGAAAATCGGCTAAGATTGATGGCATAAGCATTGAGGCAACTGGTCTCACAAACACAAGGTGACGTACACACTTCTTTCCCCCCAGACTAGGTCTCAGAATGATTTGAAACAGAGTTGCCCAATCAACAGAAAGTTTTATACGAAGATTGTTTCTATGGTCCTGCTTACGAGGGACACTCTAAGAATTACAACAATGACATCCAATTGTTGAGAAAAATATCAACTGGAGAAAGGAAAATCACAGAATTGAAAAAATCTTAGCAAGTGATAATTTTCTTGAAATGTACTCAATATGTGTGTGTCACAAGTGGGCTGCACACATCAGTTTTCTGAAAAGATTCTTCATATAATAATAGAGATGAAAAAGCTATGGAATTGCAATTATTGGAAAACATGGTCATTATATAAAATGAGAGGTTACCTGGGCGTGCTCTTCGTTTCACCTCTTTAATCCGTTTTTTGGCCCTTGCAGATAATTCATCTTCTAGGTTATCACAGTCTGAAAACAATATGGCAGATGTATAACTGGTTTGGTACATTTGCTGAGTAAAGAATTATCTGTCTAGCAATTGAAAAACGCTATGAACGCTCTGTTTAACAAAAAGGTGAAAGCTGAATTTCGTTAGATGGACATCATCATTCCAAATGATTTTGGTATTTTTGTTACGAATACAGGTATTTTTCCCTTCCTGTTTCTTGGAACTGCAACCCTTGAAGATACAGCTGCAGCTTTTTAGGTTTAAGGGTTCGTCAGGGTGCTGCAAGCCAATCGCCATTCCACTGCCTCCTTGTAACTAAATCACATTGCCTTGCCTCCTTGAATGGGGAGGGTTTCAAATAATAAAAAGCCCGAGATATAATACTGGGATGTGAGACCTTTTCAAGTACTCACCAAGCTAGGTGATGCTTAACCACCTGGATCTCACCAAATTGGTTTCACCTTCTTCCTACATATCCGAGGAATTTCCTTTTTTGCTTTTGCTTTTTACTTGAGAACAGTGTGTCTTGAGGGAACGTGAAGGGCATAGAACCTTCAACTGATCACATTCTGCTACCATAGAAACACACATACTGAAATAGGGTTTGATCCAGCCCCTCGGGTAAACTGAAACAGAGCTCCAGGTTCATCAGGCTTGAAAGTGAACACCTTGCTCATCATCAGAGAGTGTTTGTCCAGAGAAGCAGCCAAGAACTGTTTGGGATTACTCAAACAGCCACATGTGGTCATCTGGAGAGACTCAGAACGTGTCCTGGAAGATCAAGTACGTTTGCCCAAAGTCGTTAAGAACTAGTTCAATTGGTTTGAGATTTTTTCAAAACTTTTAGTTAGAGAGACGCGCAGTAGACATTAACACGCTTATCCAAGACTCCTGTCTTCCATGCAGTACATCCTTCTCTTTTTCTTGATGAATTGTTTACATTTGTGCTCCCTTTTCGCTTTTACACGATTCAATACTGTAGCCTCTAATATTCTTAAAGCGTTTTTTTTTTTTTTTTTTTTTTTTACTTTTTCTGGTGACTTTACTTATAATATTTCCCACTCCTCCTTTAGGAACACACGTTAGCGGACAAAAGATACATCTTGATTTATGTTGGTTATCTGAAACTCTAGAGTGCCTTTCACAACGTACTTAGGCAATGTGCCACAATAGTAGGTACATGTCAATACCCAATCACAAACTTCGGTATTGGAAAGAAATCATTCTGTTTCATAATAACCCTTATAACCTTAAAATTTCCACTAAACGTTATAATTATCTCTTTAGTAAATTGTAAGTGTTAACGCAATAGAAGACTTTTGTGGTCTATTGACTGTGAAGTGGTCACATACCTAGTGTTTATGACAGAACTAAGTATGAGGTCCTAGAGTCCTAGATGGACCCTATATTGTTAGATGATAACAATAGAGTCACTGCTGAGTTGTGAAGTGCGTGAGTGGTGATTAGTCACTATCATGTATGAACCTTAGTCTCACTCGATGACACAGCAGCACCCCCTCTTCTACATCAGTGCCCAAGATTCCCCTTGATCTCTCTGTGGTTAGTCGTCTCTCAATAGCTGTTCCTCATACTGCTCTTGAATTGTTTCCTCCGAAATTTCGTCATTATGGTTTGTGCGCTCCAGCTTGGACCCCACCCCTGTTCCTCAGGATTCAACTTCATTTGAAGGCTTCTTCATCTACGACCGTCATCAATCGACGTAAGTTATTCATTCAACATTTAGAGCCATCAAATCAACAAGTGAATCGCCTTACACGTTCTGGCTACAATGAACATTGATTTATAACATTCCTCTCCCTTTCTTTTCAGCTTTCCGACCTGAAAGCAAAACTGCTCGTAGTTGGCATTCCATCTTGCCTTCCATCATCATCATCACCGTTTTCCTTGATACTGTTTGGGTCCTGGATTCCTTTGGCTGACCACAGTGAAAATACGTAGCTTCCCGTCTACCGGATTATAGCTACTCCTGTGTGTGGATGAGCAGTGAGTTCCTGCGCTGAACATTTAGGTCTATCTTCTAAACGGTCAGACCTTTAATTTAATCAAAATAATTATTTGTTTCTCGTCTCTGGAGAAAATGAAGGGTGTTGAATACCAAGAATTTAATTTAATTTCCTCTCATTGTTGTTTGATATCAATTTATTTGAGTAATTGTGACAAATTATTCATCTTCCAAGGAACTCCTATAAATTAGGAATAGTGTATTTATTTTGCTTATTTATGAAACGCTATGATGATTCTTTTTTATCTACAATTTCGTGGAAGGGATTGGATTTTCTTCTCAATAACTATTTCTATAAAATTAAGGTTAACTGGTAGTTCTAATAACGTAAAAACGCCCCTACACAGTCTAAGCAGTACTCAACCATTGAAAATTCTACGTGTTTAACTATGACTAGAATTAATGTTTCCCTCAAAAGGTGACTGATTCGACAAATAGATATTCAATACTTCTTCCCTCAACGCCTTAAACGCCAAAACCAACTTCCTTTTATTTGAAAATCAGTTGGTGTTCAGTGGACGTAGAGTCTGATGCTCCTAACAGTAGGATCAAATGTTGGTTTCTGGACTACTCAGAGAGTTGGAAATAACTGAACGCCTCTTTCCTCACCCCCTTTTCAGTTCAAATGGTTCTGGTTCAATTCCGACCTGACTTGGAACCGTTTTTCCGACAAACCTCGAAAAACATCCTCAATCAATCTTCCAAGTTGAATGAAGTTGGATCAGAATGTGGGTGGGGTCGTACAACGGTCGTACGTGAAATTCGATAAAACGCTGCCGCGATGAAGCAAACGAATTCAGAATACGACTCCAGCGTATTCATTATGCATTCAGAACCCATATTTTATAGAAGAATGAATCGGTAAGTTTTAACGCTCTTGTTACTGAGGGAAATGGTTGAGCTAGGTACAGACTGCAACTAATAGGAATTTTAATGACTTCGATGACGAATGCAATCCACGACTGACTTTCAACACAATTTCCAAAGGTTACAGTTGTTTCTACGAGATAGTTACGATACAGGCTAACTCATGCACCTCTATTGGTATATTTTATCAATATACAGACAAATTTTGGGGGAAGCTTTTCGAAACGTAGCTGCATAATGGGTATCAGACAATGGAAAGTGGGACAACTATGTCGTAATTTGACTTTCTTTTTATCCGTATTTGCTCAAACAATTCTACTCAAAGCTGAAAATTCACCTAGGAAGTTTTCAAGGGGATTTGCTTCTCAGACCAGAGCAGAAGCTTTCCGATAAGGTGAATTTGATTTTTTAAATCATAGGACAATGTATTCAGCGATTGATCAACTTTGACTTCAATCACCACTTACAGACGAAATGTTATACAGGCAAATATTTGATTATATAGTAGTGATGATGATTTCGTAAACTAGATTGGATTATTTTGTTACTCACCTTCTGACTCGTACTTCAACATAGAATAGACCCTTTTCCCGTTGACATCTTCAGTCAATTCGGACATCTCGATCATGATCCACAGTGGCTATGTTTCAGCGTGTATTGAAATTATAGAAGCTACTTTTTTATCGTCTGGCTCTCTAGTAACTCACCATCACCAGTCACAATTCATTCGGAATACAAAAAGGTAGAATTGAAATCGGTGTTACGTACGATTACCCACAAAGTGCGAAAGTTGGTAATTGTCGAAAGAATGAACAAATCACTCATAAGAATAAATTTAATCGTTAGTGAGCTAGGTGTCAAGGTACGAGTAGGTACTAAAGGAATTGAATTTTTTCTTAAAATTCACGAGACGTAAGACCTTTCAAGTTTTTAGAACAGTTCGTTCAAATCATAACCAACGTGTGCCGAAATTTTAAACGCAACCAAGATGGACTGTTCAACTTCTTCTACTTCGTTTACAAAACGGAGCGGTTTCCATTGCAACATGGAAGAGGAGGCGGTACACTTCTTCTCCCTCTATAACAGCAAACTACTTCTCAACAGAAAAGTCCATCTCGTTGTTTAATTTACCAGCATCTTCCACCACTGCTGGCGTCATGTTAACCAGAGCTCTCCAAACTATTTACCAGAAGGGCCGTATCATAATATTGAGATGGAAAATTAGACAATTGAAAACAGTGTTTTTAAGCACTCCTAGACGAGTTTGACAAATTCAAAATTAGACCTAGTATAGGTACAAATAATTACTTTTAAGATGATTGTATTTTTAAAATTCCATAATTAATTTTTTGTTGTTCAATAAAAAATATTAACAATTGAATTTTCAGGAATGGAAACTTTTGAAAGTCAGACACTTGAAAACAGGGGTTTTAAACACTCCTGCACGAATTTGACAAATTCCACAAAACTTCGTTTTTAGTGATTAAATAAATCTTTTTAATTATATGATTATTCGTTTTTCATCGATTAATAAGAAATTATAACCATTTCACTTTCAGGAATATAAAAACAAAGCATTTAAGAGAAATGTATTTTGTATTTATTTATTTAAAATTATTGTATTAAAACAAGTATTTTTGAAAAAACTATCTAATGTGATGTGTGCAAATGTTTTTTGCTTAAAATGTCTCTCCCAGGATCAAAGTTTGTTGTTCCAGTCACAAGCATCGCTCCCTATTTGGATTTGACATGTGTCATTTTTGAAAAGGTTTGTTCGCGAACATACGTTGAACCAACAATTGTTCTAATTTGTCTGGAAAAACTCTTGATTCCCTTGAAGTCATCACGTTCTGGAGGTAGCCTAATTTTTTCCATCCGTACATCTTTTCTGCACTAAATCCTTCCGCGGCCCGTAGTTTGGAGACCCCTGATGTAAACCATCAAATACTTCCATCCATCAACTGGGTGCATTATAACTTGAAGTGGTTGGAATTTCTTACTTTCCCTGTTTTGTGTTTTGGTCATTCAATTGCTAGTCAATAAATCATTCAAATCTGTACTTTGCGGAAATTGTTCCTTGAAAATCAATCTTCTAAGGATGATAAATTGATTCTATAGCATGAATGTTTCTCACAAAGAAATGACGTATTTCCTCCTTGTGAGTATATCAGTACACAACAGGGTGAAAATCAACTAACGGATTGTGTGTATATTTAACACAATATATTTACACAGAAATTTTACATTCATTTGTGTAAAAGAGGCACAACTGGACACAACGTTTGTATAAAACCCAAATATATTGCCTATATTCACAACCATTGGTAAATAACAATTTTAAGAATCTTTTTATTTACACTAATTAGAAAGCAATGAATGAAATCAATTATAAAATAATGCAAAAAGGAATGTATAGGTTCTCAAACTTAAAACAGAATTTATGCATTCACAGACTCCTTAGGACTAATGCAGTAAAAAATGGTAATATCAAAAACAAAACAGACGAAATGGATAGAAACTTGGTTTCTTATGACTCCATCCATTCAACGAATATGAAATCGACAATTTTCTTTACACAGCTTCAAAATTTGTAGGATGTATATGTTGCTACCCAACCACTGGTAACAGTCCAAGGGGGAAATTGTGACAGCAGTTTGGTCAGTTTCACTGATTTCTGGTGAGGGCCATGAAGGAAGTGGCCGCTTACAGCAATGTCAGTGAGGAAGGGAGCTCGGGCCTTTGCAGGGTCGATGATCTGAAATGAGGAAATAAAGTTACAAACATCATTCTCGAAAATTATCAACCTCGTAAGAATCGCTATATTCAGCATCAGTTTAATCTAAATTCAATCTAAACCAGAATTCTCTCCCTTACTACATGTTAATTTCAAGGAAAGATGTATCAACCAAGGGACGATTTTTGATCATAAAAAAAATTACGCAGGTCTACAAAATAAAAGTCATGCCCTTTTGAGGAAACTAGGCATTTTCGATGTATTTTGATGCGCTGAACATGATTCCGAAGTCCGTTTCTCCTCATTAGCATCCAATTTTTTTTTTTAATTGCAAAATATATTATCCCTATTTTGAGGCTATATTTTGCAATTAAAAAAAATTGGAGGCTAATTAGGACAAACGGACTTTGGAATCGTGTTCAGTGCATCTAAATACATCGAAAATTCCTAGTTTGCTCAAAAGGGGAAGACTTTTTTTTGTAGACCTGTGTTACTATTGTAATCCCCATTATATTTGATTATGATGGTTACACACCCTCATTACAAAAATATATCACTGAACAATAAACTTGGTAAACGAACATGAATAATTCAAATGTTTTTAAAAAAAAGTTGATTACAAAAATCTGTAGCATCACAATAAAAAACAAGGAGTCATACAATAAAAAATCATTATATTAGTTTGTTCTACCTCTTCTGACTGTAATTGAAGTTTATAAGGATTGAGGAGGCAATATCAACTATTTAAGTGATTTTTCTGAAAATTGTCCAAAATGCCATTGAAAAATCACTTTGTTAGTCTGTACTACCATCTCTGGCTGTGACTGAAGCTTATACAGGATTAAAGATGTGATATGATTCATTGAAGTGATCTCATGAAGGTTTTTTGACAATTTTTAGAAGAAAGAAGTGAACAGTCAGCTTTTTGCCGTTTTCTAAGAAAAACTTTATCCAACAAATATTTTTTTCCCCTCAACTCTGAAAGAAATAACCACTCTGAATTTTATCATACTCTGTAGATCCAGTTTCGAGAAAAGTCCGTGCACAAAATCTATTTGCTACTAATATATTGACTCGTTTAAAGAGAATTGTAATTTTTTGGACCACTCCGATTTTTTCACCCTCAGTTGTCCACCTAAAGTGCCGATTACTATATGGTGCACTACACTTAGATATATAATCCCAAAGCTGAATTTTCAGTTTTCTACGTTGACTCAGGAGGTCCTCAAAAACAGAAGTTATATATACACAAAAATGTAATAGACATTATATTTTGCTCTTGGGGTACTCCCAGAATAGCTATATTGTATAAATGCTGATCAGAAAACCATACACACTGGTAGCAGAAACGCTGAGTAGTAATGATAGATACAAACCTTCAATTTAATCCAGAAATGAAGAGGCCCTGGGTCAGATCCATACGAGTAGTATATGAAGTAGGTGTTTCTGGTGCCCCATTTGGCACCAGGCATGATTGTGCCATTAGCCAAACTCCACGAAACTAGTTCCACACCTTCTATGGGAGAGATCATTATTCTCATATGGTCTGGTCCTGCAGCAACAATAGAACACAGATAATTCACGGCTGCAGGAATCAAAATGCATGATCAAACGTGTTCGTACAACATTTTACTGCTTTCCCAAAGAAGGGGATAGCCCACATCTCCAACAGATTACATCTGTCAAAGGCCAGAATGGTCATGGTAGTTGGAAGAGTGAAAATAGCATTTTATCCTATAGAAATTTGATAGATATTCTAGTAAAGTTCTTTGCTATTGAATCACCAGGATCAATATTATTATTTAATTCTAAAACGAATGACAAAATCTATAATACAATACTACACTTCACAACAGGCATAAGTAGCCATTGGACTCATTGAGCAACAAAATTGGTTACTAACCTAGTGATTTAATAGAAAACCAAGATTTAATTAATGGAAAATACCCACAGCGGTTTACCTATACTGCATTTAGGATAACACTAGTTTTTAGATTGTGCCCAAAACAATATTTCCATCATATTCACATTTAATTCATTCCAGTAACCATTTAATTTTTTTAGATTTCAAAAAACAGGTGAATTCAAAAGCCCATAAAGCGAAAGAACTAAAAAGTGAACTAACTTGAAAAGTTAATTTTGAGTGAGGGCCCTTGAGGATGATGGAACTCTTATTTAATTCCCGTACATTCAGAGATTAGAATTCTTGTCAAATCTTGGAATAAATTAGATTTTCCAAATAGTTCAAGTTATTTGGGAGTGTTTCTAAAGCACAAGTGGTCTGTGGTGTGACCATGCGGGAAAATGAACTTTTCAGGGTTAATTTTCCAATTAGGCATTTCTGGAGCAACTTCAACCGTTTGTTCAAGAATAAGATTAATATATTTAGATAATATTCGTACCTTCAGCTTTAATAGACATAACTACATCAGTATCATGTTTCCGTGTCACATTCATCAACTTCAACTCAGATGGTATGTAGATGTTTGGTTTAGGTCCAGGAATCCAGTGAGTTTTACTAGGACAAGCAAAACAATTGATTATAAAGACATGAGGATTGGTAAAGGTGAAGATTAGTGTGGGACAGCAATAGTTTTCTGTAGCAGGTGTCTCTACCTCCTGGATTGGCTTGAACAAATTCCAGTTAGCAGCTCTAGTTGAAGAATTGGTGCAACCTTTTTTTATATTGTACCACGATTTTACTCTCTGATCTAAAATGCAGCAAATTATCACACAAAGGTTTATTATGTCTGTGCTAAATAACCCTCCTACGGGATCACTAGACTACCAGGACTGGACTGTACAACCAGAGATCATACCTCTGAGATACAATCCAACAGCAATTTAACGAGATAAAATAAAAACGTAGGTAGAGTTATAAAATATGTTGGAGGGCAGGGGACGTTGTAAAATCTCTCCCTAAAGTTTGGCCAGTCGAGTCTGATTTTTTCTTCTTTCATTAACGCTGTTTGCTCAACAATTTCGAAGAAATGTTACAATAAAACATGAGAGAAATTTTAGAAACTTCAAAAACCAAAATTTTTGCATTGTATTTTTACATAATTTAATGTGGCATCTCCTTTATCTGTGATCTCCACACACAAATTGTCGGGAGATCAGAAGATGGATCAATATTATAGTTAACATCAAGGAAATAAAGTTGCATTTGAATAGAATGTAAAGACAGAAAAAATCCATAGGTTACTGGATTTATAACACAAAGGGAAAATCAGGGATGAAAATAGTGCTATATTTCTGTCTGAAAGAATCATTAATGATGGTTTGAATTTACTGATGACTCAAGAATCTTGGTGTGAGGAGGTAGTTCAATAAATAGTCATAATTTAAAAAATAAAGGTTTACTTGGGCTTTGATATTCAGCTCTAAAAGTGAGACATAATATGAACTTCATTGAGCCCAAATTAAACACAATGTTGTTTGATTTTTTTTTACCGTACAGAAAGACAATAAGTCCAAATGGAGTAAATATATGAATTTAATGTAATTTTAAAGGGTGTCAGAGGAAGGAGAAAGAATAAATACCAAACAGGGAAAAATTGAACGAAGATCCTCAATGCATCTGTACCCTGTTGAATTTCCATTTCAAAGCCGTAATAACCAGGTATTTTTGGCAATCTACCAAAATATCCATCTACCAATAGATGAATACATAGGCCCATGGTACTTGTACAAAGGTACAAGGACACTCATCTAGCCCGTAAATGATAAGGAATTACGGACGAATCAGGTTGTCCAACCTCAGAGATGGAGTGAGTTATGTACGAGGTATTCAGTTTATTGGTAGTTATTGCATCATGTACGGTACAAATCAGATAAAACTGGAGCTGCAGATGCAGCAGGACTATGAGAATTTTCCTACTAATCAGCCCCATCAACCAACGCATGATCGTCTGCAAAACTTCCAGTATTTATTTCACAAACATCGGTATACAATATTTACACGATAGGTTCCAAAACTGAACCTTGGGGGAGTCCCATCATTCACCCAAATTCTTTAAAATAGCCGAGGAACTTGATCTCAACTTACTAATTATCAGAAAACTCCGCATGAATAGAGCGTTTTAACTCTAGTGAGTCAACTGTACTTCCCATCCTCAATACGTACTAAGATAAATAGTGTAACTTCATTATGTAAATACAATTTCATTATACATTAATATTACAGGTTTCCTTGTTTGTACAATGAATGAAGGTTAACCATCGATAGTAGGCACTACCAATAGTGTCGACCAAAAAATATCGATAGTTTTAGAAAAACTGACACAAAATAAACAAAAAAGAAGAAAAAAAGAATCAACCGCGAACAAGATACAATCTCAAAAAGAACAACACAACACTTGCTGAAACACCTCAACAACAAGTTATTGTCAACAACCGCAATCTTCCAATTTTCCTATGGAATCTCCAAACCACAACTCTTCATCTTCTATTTTTATCGTCTTGGGCCAAGCTCTTGGCCGCAGCCAAAACCACTACTTGATATCCTATGGATATTATCCATGGATAGATATTGATATTCCAGCCAGACGAACTCATTTTTGTGGGCATAATATTTTTCAAACTCGTGTGATGTGAAAAAAATGTAACTTACGACCGATATTATTTTATGAGTCAACATAATATGTGATATTATCACATGAAGCCGATATATCAAATTTAACAAGAAGAGAAAACTTCTTTTGTTGCCCTGAAATGTCTTCATTGGAGCAGAAGCAATCAGAAAAGAATTGGAGTGCCAGAACATAGAAGAATTGACAGATTTGAGCAGTGAGATGGAGGATGGTCTGATAAATGATGAAGATTTGGACGACAAATTCGAGATTCAAGAGGTTTACAATTTGGGAGAACGTTTCAAATTTCACACATTGACGATGAAGAACGAAATTAAACCCTTTCTGGACGAAACCTGGTCAGGACCCGGCAAGCAGATATCCACATATGGACGGAACGTTTTGGGAGAGGAAAGCTGGGTTCTGCTCAGCAACCTTGATACCTTGTAGCGGTCGAATGCTGGTCTCCCCTCGGCGCCCTTTCTTGTCTTCATAGACGAAACCCGGTGCTAGCTTAGTATTTTTTCAAATACTGAGAGCGATTGTGTAGGTTTTTCTGAAGGTTTTTACTACAGACAGTAGCACTTTATTGATAAAATGAACCCCAGGTGCGATGGATATGGTTAATTGGCCCTTCCCAATTCGTCCTATAAGATACAAACATGATGCTGGTCTCTGACCGGGTTCCGTCATTTTGGACATGACCGGAATTCAACTTTCGACCGCAAAGGGTTAATTCTTGGTCCATATGATCAGTCACCATATAGACTGAAAGACCTCTTGTCGAATGCAATCAGCCTGCATACCCTCTTGGAACATTGCAACAATCAAAATATTCACGGGTTGAATACAGTAGACTACTGTTCTTGCCTCACACAAACATTACTATGCGGCAAATGCATGGAGAAGATCGTCATATCATACAAATGTTAACAAGAAACCAAAATGGAACTGAAAGTCTGTTTCGTGTGTATCTTTGAATGTGTGTTTTTTTTAAACATTTGTTCAGTTTTGGGACATATCATTTTTTAAATCCTTTAAAACAGAAAATAGTACCAGTGTTCGAGAGGTACATGTTAGTGACGAAGGGTTAATTTAATCATCATCTTCTCACACACCTACCTCAACATTGTAGAGACAGGTAACTTGTAAGGGAGACCACAATACAAATGTTCAGGACAATCCTCAATGGGGACTGCATTAGCGATCTCTGGGACGAATGATTTGACCGAATGGGGGCTGTTAGGGTCCAAATCAACAACCCAAAATCCACTCAGTTCGGAGAGTAGAACATCATTTACACCATAGTAGACCCTATGTGTATGCTGCAAAGAAAAAGAAACGTTTTAGGGCTGATCTCAGTCACATCATGACTATAGCGCATTTCCGTAATTGTTCAACATTTTAAAAATTATGTTGCTGGCAGTTCTTCAGCAAAGTTAAATTAAATTTCACCACTACAGATTAACAAGGCAGCAAAGCAAAAGATCATAGACAGCTGTAGCCTCCAGCTTAGGATTCCAATTTTAAACTTAGTTTCTGACTTATAATTTTCTGTAAAAATTAACGTTTGAGTTGTAAACACACCAGAATCGTGTATCTTTGAGGTGACGGGTTTGTGACACTCGAAGAGTATGGGAAGCCAAGAGGAGTGAATATCAAAACCAAAATTGAGCAACAGAATACCAGAAGAAAATTCTTCAATAATTTCCCATTTTTCTGGATCATGAACATGAGTGGTACCTGGAATACAAAAGGAATTTTTTGTAAAAATTAATCAACAAAGAAGAACAGATAATAGGAGTATTCACGTGCATAATAAAGTACAAAAAGAAATATGAAAACACAAAGAGAGGGTGAAGGTGTATTTACAGCCTGTTCAAAAAAATGAGGAATGATGGTAGGTAGCTGGTCCAAAATGGTGAACGTTACAGACTAAATCACTCGCGACAAAGTTATGGAAACCCATTTCAATAAAAACGAAGTAAAATAGAAAGTTGTCTATAATTCCATGAAAATAATGATTAGACAGTTAAATCGATTTCGACGGTTAAGTCATCATCAGTAATAAACAAGTTCAATGCACCTCCCTCATTCTTGAATACATTTTAACTATCCTTGGCGGTAGCTATACACCTCAGTTGATAATGGAGGGAGTGTGAGAGTATTTTTTTTTTTTTTTTTACATTAATCTTACCCTGTTATCTGGGGTTACTTTGATCATGTGTGATTTCCATCTGAAAAATGCCTACTTGCAAGTATATAAATCTATCAAAAATAGAATTTTTTTAGAGACATAATAAATAAAATCATGACAACCAGTTTTGGTTGTGGTACATTGCTCATAACTTTTATAGAGCTAATTTTTCACTGCCTACTGAACTCCATAATAAGCAAAGAGAAATCAAAACAAAACCAGACATGACAAAACTTACCAGGAATTGACAAATTCCAATAATAACAGAGGCTGAAATAACAGCAATCAGCACTTCTGGTAACAATCCGGAGCCAGCTCTGCCCATAATGGGGATTATAGTCTTGAACATGACGTGGCTAATGTACCAGAGCAGCAAGCAAGGGAACAGCATTGGAATCACATAGAAAAATGACCATTTTCCACCTGTAAAAACCCAAATATTTAAGTTAATCTCGTTAACTTACTCCTGTAAATTCTCCAGCAAAAAGGTGAGAGATTCACAAAAGAAAAAATCTGTTTCAGTGAAATGTGACCAATAGAATAGCTGTATAACCATGGAGTGATTCGATATTCAGATTAGTTTTAGACATTCCAAAATACCTGGCACTGCTAATCACTGTACGTTCAGCAGAGTTTTGTAAGCAAAATTTCCAAACGTATCTTGTATATAGTTCAGAACTGTTGAAAGCTCAATCTACTCAGAATCTAGGTGCTATTCAAGTAAATATCGCTGTACTGGAACTTGAAAATCAGAATAGTTTAAAAAGAAGATGGAACGAAGGTTTTAGGTAAAGTTCGTTGGAATGCAAACGCTGCAAAGGATTTCACAGAGATTTATTATTTCTGTATTAGATCTATGAAAAACCAGAAAGAACCTGAGCCTGGTCCATGAAAAAATCACTCATCTATGATCATTAGGCACATTATCTAAACTTGACACCTCGCGCCTCCATACCTTGTCATTACACTCATGACCGTATTTTCCAAATGGTGTTCGAACGATGATCGTTCAGCGACCCAGGTTTGATTTTCGAAATAATTTTATATCTTAATCCAACAAGAAAACTACCCTCTATAGATAGAAAGTTGATTTAGTTTTTTTTTTAAATAGATTAATCCTTAAATATAATCCCTTAGGGTTGATTAATCAAGATGCCGAGGTTACTGGCACATCCCAGATTGATGTTTGAGCCAAATTTCGTTAACTTTGGTCCACTAGTTTCAGAGAAAAGCTTCAGGTGGATTGATATATTTATATTTTTCTTTTTTTTTCAAATATAGGCACATATTTTGAAACGTTAATCAACAACTTTTGAGGGGGGTTAAACAATTTTTTTTTCGTTGTGGATCACAAAGTTTCATTAATGAAAACAATAAAGATTGGCTGATAAAATGAATGCACGATTGATTGATGTAATAGAGGGCTCAACATTTTTGTCGAAATTCGCTAAAAAGTTTGAGAATTGTTAATTTGAAAGTCCTTAAAATAGGCAAACCAGTTCAAAAGTCAATAAAAATTGTTTTTTCTTTTTCCATACAGAAATTATTGTACTAATCAAATGGCCATCATCTTTCATTTAACATATGAAACATGTACATGTATATTAATCCACCGTATTTATAGGGTATATAGAACACCAATATACTTTTTTTAATAATTCTTACCTAAATGACCGTGGAAGATGATGTTTTTAGCCAAATTAGAAATGCATTGAAATACAACAGCAACCGAAAAAAGGAACATTGATTGCACATTTGTAACCAAGCCAAACAGAATAGGAATTGTGAATAGAAGTTGATTGGCATCCACGAAGAGATTACAAACTGCCCAGTTCGACTTGGCGTTCTGAAATAGAAAAATCAAATATCACTGCAAGGACATTTTATTTTTGGAAAGCACAGAATGTTGCTTAGGAATAACCTAATAAAGTATTAACAAAGTGAAAAATGATGATAATGATAAATATTTTGAAGATATAAACTCAGATAAAGACTTACAAGAGCCTTCTTGAAATGGTCAACAGAAATGATTGCTAACTGAGCTGGCAACACCAAAGCAGGGATACCGTAGAGGAAATATAGCCACAAGGGACGAGAGAACCAACTGAGAGAGCGATTTAAATAGTATATAGCAACTGCCAATGCAACGTTAACCAATAACGTTAAAATCCACGAAATGAACAAAAACATTGAAGCCTGTACCACCAGCAAAATATACTGTGTCCGTTTGACACCTGAAAAAAAAGAGGATTAAAATGATTAGACAATATCTTTAGATATAATTTATATGACTAATATATTAGGCTAATTACTCAAACTAGTTTACAGAAAAAAATGACCTCTGGGTAAATGAATTTTTTAATACACAGGGCGGAGCAGATAAGCCACTTGGATTTTAAATAGTCGCCAATCTTCACTGTTGAAGATATCGGGTTGAAATGAATTTTAAAATGTTGAGTAACAATGGAAATTTATAACAGGCCTCCTGGGATAGATTAAAAGATTTGACAACACACTCGGAGATAATTTTTTTTTTTTGTAAACCACCGTTACCTGAACACCAAGTATTCACTTGGATTGCTGGTTCACAAAATAAAAATGCTACAAATTATTAAACATATATTTCTTATTTCTGTATTAGAAAGCCCTTCAAAATTGATGTCTACTAGACTTTGTCAATGGTACATTACCTAATCTTGGCACCTCAATAGCTAGTGAGCGAATTCAAGATGCTTTAAAAAGAGCTGCTTAGAAAATAGCCACATGAGTAATTCAGCTCATTAGTGTGTCTCCATACATTAAAATTGTATCCTAGATCTCCCCAAATAGTCTATTTCCATTTTCTCCACATTCTCTAGAAAAATTTTCACTTCACCATAGCAATTTTCGCAAGACCATTCGGAATGGTTTCAAGAACCTATTATCAGCAATGGTAACGGTTCTGTCTACCAAAGAGGAATTTAAAAAATCCAAAGGTTAAACAGACAAAAGCTGAAAACGGGTTACTTCTACTGCCTAAAGAGGGAGAGATCTGTGGAGCACACTTGCTTTTGGTACCACTGCGATTTGCGAAATTATACAAATTCAATAGTCCAGAAAGTTAAATATGAAAGAGGAGGACCCGCAATATACACTTCTACACCTTCATCAGTTGTGGATGACAGTGAAATTCTCCCTCCTTGATTGGGTAAAACTATTTTTTCTTCAAAGAAGAATGAAAAATAATAAGTAAGAATGTATTATGTGTACAACACAATTTACTGACGATATCTCGACATCATAAAGTCAATAATTAATGATACCAAACATAAACCTCAGATCCAAGAGTTTGGGCTCATCCTGAACATAGGTAACACAAATCTATTTCAAACAACAGTGATACGGAATGAATGATTAAAAAATGTATACTGACCAGTAAAAGGGATTTTCGAGGCTCTCCAGTAGATTATTGAAAGTGAAAAAAGTATTATTGAGGCGCTAATGAAATTCGCTTGTTCGCTTGTTATCCTAAATAGGTACAGATGCATCAGGTCAAAGAAGACGGTAGTTCCTTCTGGATTGCATTCTTCGGGACACTTAACATTAGCTAAATGCAGAGTGAGTGGCAGTATGTTGTCGCCAGCATGTTGTAGAGAGGACAGTGGTACGTGGTCAGCACTGTCGAGTTTTGTATGGTACATGTATCCACCCATTGCCCAGGCAAAATCGAGGCCTTAAACAAAATTATATAATTAGTGAAACAATAATAATTTGATCAACGAGAAACAAAAAAAAAAGGTCTAGTTTTGCAATACGTTTCAATTTCAAATTTCATTATGAAAGGAGTGTAGATTCCAATTTTATTTAATTTCTTTTAATTTTTTCAAGATTTGCTAAAAGCTGAGGATATAATGTGAGGAAAGGATGAGCTTTTGGGGCACAGTTGGTCAAATTTCAAAAAACGAACTTGAAAAATTACAAAAATTAAACAACTTTTTTACAAAAGCTTTCATTTAAATACCCTAAAAAGAAGGAAATAAATGTTTACTTACAAATAGTAACTGTCCACTTGAGGCCTATATACACAACTCATAAAATCATAAAAGCTTGTTGCAAGATTTAGGCTTGTGTAAATTAACTAGTTCCTAGGTGCCTATTTCATTGATCAACTTATTCTGATGAGTTTTTTTTTTATATTTTAGTTTAATTAGGTAAATACTTACAGATACCTATCTAGAATCTACTTACACAAATGTCGTGACAAGCTTTTATGATTTTATGAATTTTAGGGCATTTAAATAAAAGCTTTCTTAAAAAGATTTTTTGTTAAATTTATTTATTACTTTTTAGTCATTGCTAACTTGGTTACAAATTTTAACGGCCTATATTTATGGTTTCTACACTAAATTTCAGGGGGATTCTGATAAGAGCTTGTTCTTTTTTAACATGCATTTTTTCTCAACTTTAACTTCCTCTCAACAAGCCCTTTCATTTGAAACCAATATTCAACAAGCCCTTTCATTTTATACCCATATTGTAGAAATGCATTAAAAATTACTGTTCCGCCACCTTGAATTTAGAATGGCGTCACATTACTTTTTGAGTCACTCTCAACAAGCCCTTTCATTTGATGCCCAAATTGTAGAAATGCATTAAAAATTAATGAAGAAATGCATTATCAGTAAGCTCGTGAATCTTTCTTTGTTCGATTTTACAATGTCAAGTGAGGGACAATTTCATTGTGTTGGATAAAGCAAAATGATGGTCTTTTCGCTTTTTTCACTAAAATCACTCACGAACCAGACGTCCTGCAATGCATACATTATTTACCAGTACGTTTCTTTGTATAGTGCAAGAATTACGGGAACCTTTCTTGCGATTGGCAGAGGTCACATGGATCTCTAATTGTTTCAGCTACGTGCTCAGACGGATGGTCCTATCTCACTAATCATACAGGTGAGTAGAGGAACAATATTATCAGGCTGATGAGTTTTAGATAGTTGGGACAGTAAAAAGTGAAGAACTGATCAACGAAATTCAATTCAGAATTCATTTAGCCAATTATGTAGCAAGAATCAGATTCCGTCAGATTACGTGCACTAGTAAAAAGCAGACACTTACCAGGTATGTTACCGAAGTCCCTAAAAATTCTGTAATCAGTGTCGCCTGGAATCAGACCACTCTGAAATATTTCCTGGGCAGCGATTGATGCAGTAGGATTTTGCACAGCCTGCGCATAAGCCTGAAAAATAGTATGCTTAATAAATGTTACATTTCAATAAAATATAAAATGAAAAATAGATCCAAATAAATTTTCCTCTTGCATCTTATATTGACAAGCGCACAAGTTTTGTGACTAACATTAATTACTTCAAATTTGATCAGTCTTCTACTAATTTCATTGTTCCCAGCTAAAAGAAGACCATAGAACTGATTCTTGTAAAAAGCACCACTTCAACGGCCTCCTCTTGATCATTTAAATCAGTTGTGAATTGTAGAAGGAGCAGCTTCAGCAAGATTTGCTGGATTTTTACTCAATCTTTTTTTTCCAAGTGGTGCTCCCTCAAAACAATTGATGCACAAATCAATTCTAAATTCCATTCCTCAACATTTTTCAATGTCTATACCACATAAGGAGTGCGAGAATGATAGTATGTCTCTACTCGATACAACTAACAACCAAGCAACATACATTTTTTCCGATTCTTGTTGAATAGTTTCGAGTTTGAGTTGGGGAACCACTCATTCAAGGTTGTAGCAGAAAATATTCTGACATACTCCTCTCTTTAACTTCTCAAATGTCACAGGAGTAGAGTAGGCTCCCCATCACAAACATGCTACAAATTCGTACACAAGGATTTATTATTCTTGTTGAATACTTGAATGTATGCATCGCTATTTTCCTCTGATCAATAGATACAATAGGCCACAGGTATCCAACAAGACCAGATGGTTTTATTTCAACAGAAGCAATTTAGATATATTTTAGAGGATAAACAACCTACAACAACAAAATAAACAATTTACAGAGTTTTAAAAATTAATTATGAAACTATATTTCAATGAAGCAATGCGGGAACGTAGTGCTAATCTTCTGTTATATGGTGGTTCAACAAAACAAATCACACCAACAGGAAAGTAAATGATAATTTACCTATTACCAACAGAACCAATTCTTTAGATTTCTACACAAAATGAGTTGAAATTGGAATTCTTCTTTTAGAAACTATAAAAAGCAGTTATCACTTTTACAGTGAGGCAACAATCAAGTTTTAGAATATCTACTATCAATGAAATAAAGTGGCAACTACACCAAGCAATAAAGTACAAATTCAAAAGCATCGAATCCAAAGTATCTAGCGTGCATGCAGCAAGTTATGGTAGAGTCTTATATAAATTAAGCAGCTTACATTTTATATACAGCATTAAGGGCATTTTCCAATTGGAAGATAGTGGGTACTGACGAGCCTCTGAAGATCACTCCAAACTTTCTGTCTGCCTTTGAGAAAATTAAGTAAAGCTCGCCTTTTTAATGAGAAATAATTACCCCCTAATCTTCAACACTCTCGACGCAGGAACTGAAAACGGGCGGACGCCGCCTATGGGCTTCTCCATGGCACTGCAAAGACGGCAGACAGTGGCTTGAAACCTCTCGATTTGAGAACAGCACATTCTGTTGAATTGCCAGAGGGGTAAAGATGTGATTTTCCTACCAAATGAAGTCTCAAGTGGATGTTTCACGATTTTATGGACCTTGAAAGTCGAGGCACCGCTTCTGAAGCCCTGTCTACCCAAGTAGACACCCATAAGGGAGAGAAGAACGAGCTTCTACCTGGGTAGACGGCCGCATGGAGAGTGTTAATTAGGTGAAACCAGGTGGGTTCAGTCAATGATTTACACAGATCCAACTGTTGAGAGAAAACTAGCAAATAGATTTCAATAACTGAGCTCTACTTTTGCTATCGAGCAGAGTGATGATGTCCTATGCCCCACTGGAGGTTGGAGAAGAAAACACTAGCTCAATTCGACTGCCATTTAATAACAATCAAATGTAATCAACGACCATATCATTAGACACTCGACCTTATGCACTAAATCATTCGTGATTGTGGAAACCCATGTCAAGAAAACACTTTTTGACATTGCTCTGTGACTGATGATGACCTTGATGAAACTCTTTTAATTTTTGTGGAAATAGACTGCGCTTCTTCTACAAACTGTATGTTCTTCTAGACTCAACCTGATTTGGTTCTCAGCCTGATTTGGATTTCTACTCTCAGTTCACTAGTAGCATTAACCTACCACAGGAATCATCACAGCGATGGAAAGAAGGAAGTTGGGGGAAGAGGTAATTATAATATCTGCAGTTGGTATCAGAAATTGTAAACAAATTTAATTCTAACGATGTACATACGAGCAGATTTGGCTAAAAGATTTATTTACAAGAAGCACAGTCTCTTACTTCTTAGGGAGTTCTTCCTTCTATCAGTTGGTAACGTCACTGTGATATGATGTGCTACCATGCAGTCACTTCGTACAATGATGCCCAAAAGTAGCTCCTGGTATGGAGGAGCCACACACACAAGGCTAGTGAAGTCAAAGATCAAGCCAGGCTGCCTCCACAGCCACCAAAGAACTCTGTTACAATCCAGTGTAACTGTCAAGAGATCACAGTAATAACAGTTTTTTGTGCCCAAACTGAGACAAATTTAAACCTGTTCCTTCAAGTATCCTAATATATTTGGATATAGAAGAGGGATTGTGTGATTTCTTGCAGTGCGTGCACAAGCACGATGTGATCAGTGGTCAGGTTACCAATGTGAGATAACACACTGCATGCGAGTGAAACAGCTGGGAAGACGTTGGGGGGGGGGGGGGGAGTTTGGTGGTTAGCATTATTTTGGTTTCCTTAGATTCGCAATTACAGAGTCCAGGTACCGTGAAGAGGAAAAACTCTTCATCAAGAACTGTGTCACCAAATTAATTTATACGGCAACATTCTCACCCAGGGGCTAGTTAAGGTTAAGTTTAAACCAATAGACACATTGTAATCATGTTACCAAGAATCGTTAATAATGGAAAAAACAATTGGCGCCTCAAAGGATAGAAACTTCACCTTAACAACAGAGGCAGTTTCCTATATAGTGTCTAGTTCTTTTCGTAATGAATTTACTTATTCCTTCCAACTTCAAACACATACATTTCAATTGACTTGAAGCCAATGTGCCTGAAAATCTTTTCCATTAGAAACCCCAAGAAACAAAGTGAAATGGTACTGTTACAGAAGTATCTCTCTACTTGGAGTCTTGATACACCTCTACATGCAACTACTACGAGAAGGAAGATACTAGTAGGCATCTAGAAGGGTGGCATCTCAAAAACCTTGGAAATCTCATCAGATAAAGAAGCAAATATCTACATACAAATCTCTACGTTTCAAAGACGAACCGAAGAATGGGGCTATCAAATCAAGATAGTAAATGTGAAATGGCATTCTTCTTTGGTAATTATCGATCTTATAATTCAACGTAGTAAGCTAAAATTTGAAATTTTGTGTCTCACTGGAAAACAATTTTACTCAGCATGCCATGTGAGTTGTCATGATTTTGTATTCAAACTGACACTAAAATAACTATCATTCTCTCTATAACTCATCAAGATTAGAGGAACTAAGCAAATCAGATTTGTTAATTAGAATGTTAAGTATTGATGATTATCTGAGTAAGAAATGGGTGATTGTGAAAGAAAAACTCCTGTCTTGTCAAATTAAGCTCTAACACAATGCTGTGTAAGCGCATGGTGCTTGTTAACCCAAATGGTGAAAGTGGCCCACTTTGGTCTGGTTTGGCATATGAAGAGTAGGACCCTGTCACGAACAACAAAGCTCCGTTTGTATGAAACGCTAATCAGACCAGTGCTCATCTATGGTTCTGAAACCTGGACACTCTCCAGAACTCAGGAAAACCAACTTCTCCGATTCGAAAGGAAAATATTATGAAGGATCTTCGGAGCAATCTTCGATCCTGATGAGCTGGCCTGGCAAATAAGAACAAACGTGGAGATTGAAGATATGTATGCTGACAGAGATGTTGTCCACCATATGGGTGGGTGGGTCACCTTGCTAGAATGAGCCCTGATTCAGTCCCTAGGAGGCTCCTAGAAGAGGAAATATATGCCACCAATAGACAGGGGCGCCTTAGACTGCAATGGGGGGACGGTGTCAGCAGGGATATGCTCGTGCGATGCTGGGAGTCCGCAATGGGAGAGCAGCTGCACAACAAAGAGATGACTGGCGGACTTTACTTGGGTGGCCTTGACCCCTCACGGGTTGTTGAGCCACGAAGAAGAAGAAGAAGAAGTGAAAGTGGCCCTCAGGTCAATAAGGTGAATTTTACTTTTTCCCCATTACAGTGAGCTCATAGGAAAGAAAATGCAAAACAAGCACGAGTTTCTCACAGGTGCGAGAGCACAGTTATACAATAATTGATTTTCAGTTTTATTTGTAACTAACAACATACAGCTATAACCTTCAGGCAAAAAAAGGAATCATTGAATAGGTTGGATAGTTTACAGGCTACTACGAAGGCCATACCACAGTTGATAACTGAACTTAACTTTAGAAAAATATGAGCAGAATTATGTAGGGATGACTGGAAGACCATGACATGTCCATCCTCCCTGTTACCTTCTCAGGTTCACCCATTTACTTGATTGGAATGGACTATCAAACCATTACTAGTACAAACAATTTTTCAAATACATTATTAAAATGTCTGCACCATGTAACATCTGAAATGCATTTCTGTACTCAACCACCACAATTCTACTCATACTTCTCAACAGCTAAGTTGAGCTGTCAAATTATAAAATATATAAGTAGTTATCAACACTAAAATACCTCAAGCAACCAAGGATTCTGCGGGCCAACTTGAAATAGCAGCTCTCTTCCACCAGCACCACATGCATCCATATTTATAACAGCAAGTAAATCATGGGCCCATTTGTGCTGAGTAATGAAACCATGAGATGCTTGTAACAAATTCTCTTCAGCGCCATTGAAAAGGAAAACCAGATCATTACGTAAAGGGGCATTGCTCTGAGTTATAACACGCAAAACTTCCAACAAAACACCACAAGCTGCAAGATCATCAGTCGCCCCTAAAAAGAAGGGAAAATAAAAAGTGGCATCAGATTGTAAAGCATTGTTATCACACCTGTTGCTTCATACACCTATCATAATCATCTTCATTGATATGAAGTAACGAATAATAACTCCAAAACCAGAAGTTCAAGTCAAGCAGCATGACTTCAAGAGCGAATTTTCCTATTCTTTTTTTATAGATTCAATTAAATGCGTTTTTTCAAGTTGGCTATTTCTGTACACAACAAAAAAAAAGTGCATGACGAGTATATTTTCGACTTTTGATATTCGTTTCCACGATTTAAACGACAAATTGAACAAAGAATTGTTTGTTCACACAACCTGTTTCTCATACGTACGTTGTCGCTGTCATCAAGTAGCACAAAGATATGCTGAAAAATGTATTTCTATTTGATTAAGATGTGCTTAAACTTTAATTTTTTTAAATGCTCAACATTCAAAATCCCTGTTTGATCAATAAAATATTATTTAGGACAAATCGTTTTAACTCATCAAAAAAACGTTAACTATTACTTTTCTTACAAAATTCACAAATTTCAAAACAACCCAATTTAAATATTAAATGGAAATTTATGAAATTTCGCTCATATTACTATGCTGCATATAGAATCATATCAATTTCAAGTAGAATCCAAATCTCCAATAAAAAATAGGGAAAAAAGTTGTTGCGCATTCAGCTCGTTTAGTGCAAAATTATGTATATATGCATAATATATTGAGAATTCTACAACATAACTCCAGAACAATAACCAAGATGCCGTTACTTCACCAAATGGACATCAGAAAAACCTTTTTAAAAATTGAGCTGCTTTGACAACTTCTATCTCAGAACTCGAAAGGAAGATGAATTTCACGTTTTTCAAGAATGGCCCCTGTACATGTGTACGGGGAACGTGGTAAGATTGCGTAGAGAAAGCAAGTGTGCATAACTCAGCTGAAAAGAAACTAGGACTAAGCTCTCCATATGCGCCCATCACAATTGTTTTTTCAATAACTTGAAAAGTTGAATACCTAGAAATGGTGAAGACATGGATTCAACACACGAAATGATCGGTTTATAAACCCATCTATACATTAATAAATACATCTACTCAGGTCTTGGTAAAAAGAAAAATATATACCTGGGCTATCGACGACAGAATCATAATGACAGTTTAAGAGTAAAGCTGAACCAGACGATGTTGGCCCACTAACTTTCACAATGATGTTTTGTATGTTCCGATAAACACTGGTGAGTCCATCCAGAAACTGAAGTGGAAATTCACCATTAACAGTTTGTTGATCGATTTCCACTTTGAACTGCTTGTGAGCTTGATCTTCAATGGACGCCAACGTTTTCATGAGGTAATTTACTGCAAGAACCTCATTTGCCAGGCTGCCAACTGGTCTAGGGCCCAAGTTGGATAGTTGGGTAACGTGCTGTTTAGCTCTTTCAGCAATGAATCTGCCTGGGTTGGATTTCTCTTCTTTTACCGTCAGGCCAGCAGGCATAGTCAAGTCAGACAGTTGAACCAGTCCATATAGAAGTAGAATTAATACGACAAAAAACAAAAACGTGGTTGGCGGTAACATCTTTGACCGCATTGGGTCCTTGTCACCTTCATATTGAGGAAGTCCAAAGTGAGAGAGCAGACCCTCACTTTTTCTTCGGCGTCGAACACTAATCATCTGAAAAAGAAATAAAGTATCTGGGTCATTCTAAAATTATGGGTGATTTTATGCCGCAAGCCTGCCATACTATTTGTGCTATAAATTTCGGAATTTTTTTCGAGTGTTCAGAAAACCTTGGCGCCTACATAAATCCACGGATTTTTAGTTACACAGCTAATTAGGTATTTAATTATATTTGATTAACTGCCCAATTTCTAACAACCTACATCTCGTTCTCACAACCTACAATTTTTGTCAACCTTTCCCCACACCCTGAAAAAAAGATTTTTGGCTGTCGTGAAAATTTGTGGCAACAGGGCTGCAACATGGCTTACCCCGGCTTCTTGTTTGTTTTTCATCAGTTGTGATCCGCGTTTCCGAAAATTCGTTGAATGTAATAAATGATGAGCGTGTTCTAATACATTCTCACATCCTATAACAGTGCCATTCCTCGAGAAGTTGGCCAATTTAGGTGAGACCAGTGAGTTACTATCAACATTAATGTCAAGTTTGATATCACACTGTTTCGATCCAGCAATCAGCCACACAGTGCCTGTCATCTCATCATAACCTCTCAATTCTCACAACCTACAACCTCACGCCCTACAAAAAATGTAATATCCGTAATAATTACCTAAGTACAATTATTGTATGTTGTGAGAATTGGTTGTAGGGACGGAAAATAAGATCGTTGGAGTGAGTTTAAAACGCCGCAAATTATCATATAAAGTTGTATTGTTTCTGTGTTAGATAAAGATAACCCTTTTACGTAAATCCCTTGTCTATGTTTATAAGACGTAATCTGTATTACATTCCATACCTCGTGATTGTGTTGCAGATACTATTAAAAATGCAAGATTTATATTTCAGCAAGGTTGATATGGAAGAAATGAGTCAGAATGCTCCTTCACCTGACGTACAACTACGTTTTTCTCACAACCTACAACTGTTCTCACGCCCTACAAAAAGGAGAAGTACCCCAAATTTCCTAAATTCCATATCTTTAAAACTATAAAGTAAAGTGTGTGCCGACTCCAGGGTGTATCTAAGGACATGTTCCGGAGAGAAAAATCACGCATAACTTTAGAATGACTCATCTGTCGATTAGATACTTATTCTTCTCATCAGGTGAGCATTAAAATTTGTTTGTGGCATAACATTTCAAATTACTGACAGTTATTATATAAAGATTAAATCAGTAAACACAGCCCTTTCCCTTAAATCACTAGTAATTCCTGATAATTTAAGGCTGCGGCGCTAACAACATGAAATGAAGTGAAACAGGAAGTGAGTAAGCTAAGGACCTAAACCTCTGTGTAATAATTTGCAGTGTTTTTATTCGACTTCGTTTGGTAGCAGTTGTCATCTTTTTCATTTGAGAAAATTGTTTTCATGTAACCAACGGGAAAGAAAAAATGTTTTAGTGAATCCGGAACTGGGGATCACGTCACATTTTCATTTTCCCCACGCTCCTCACAACGTTCGCAATAATGTCATACCAAGATGAACACCTAGCGATATTTCACGAAATGAGGTAGTGAAATACTGATCAGATTCATAAGTTGAGCATGTATAGGGTGTGGCACTTGAATCGTTGACAAACTGCGGTTCTACTTCGGCCACTAGTACTTGTTGATGAACAATTTATTTTTTTAAACCATAAGAAGAATGTATACAAATTGGTTACGAACGAAGATAGTCTCCAAATGCACGGTTTTACAACAGCGGACGAATCAACTTCCAACAAGCAATAGGCACTTCTCCAAAACGGTAGCACTAGAGCTCTTTGTACCCTACGCCCGTTCAATTATTGAAAACTAATCAAAACAATTCCAGAAATTTCCTTTATAAATCATTATCTAGGCTCTCAATGTTCATGGAATAATCACACGAGTGAAAAATCATAATTTAAATACGAATAATATAATTAATTAAGCTGTCTTACCTTTGCTGCAACTAGATTTAATTTGCTGACAAACGAAATTGCTGAGCACGGTGTTAACAGTCATCGATGGAGGCAGAAACGAAAGAACTGAAGCCGTATCAATGATACACAACATTCCTAAAATTATCTAAAACGGTCGTCTATTAACATTTATGATACACTTTAAATCATCATGATCCAAGATTCAAACTACCGGCCATTCTTTTGTTTAGCTTGCTAGAATGACAGTAACAGAAAAGCTAGTGTGTTCCATTATTTCTCTAAATTGTTGTCGCAGCCGTCACGAAGTTGGACGAACATCTTTCGCAGAAGATTTTCCTGTTTGTTCTATAGACCTTGACAGCGCTTCATTCGGGAGGAAGATGGCGTCGGAAAAGCATGATATGAGAGGACATAAATCTATCTGCTACCCACAACTAGTATTTGTTGATATGTTTGTTTATTCAAGGAATGTTATTTTCTCAATTGTGGAAACAAGTGAGATTAGAAGCCGTTCATTATATCAGTAGGTATTCAATCCAACAATGTGCTTCAAACCTTTTCATGGACTAGGGTAGTTACTTTCCTTACTTTACCAAAATTGTCAAAGGAGAGTAGTGCAGTTGATCTTTAAAAAAAATTAATTTTAAATATTTTCATTACAACATGATTAAATTTACCCAGTAGTAGTATCTGTTTCGTGTATCCTGTCTCAATCTATTCGTGACAGACAGGCCCTACACTGAACCAAACTAATACTTTCAGTGCTGACTGATACTTTGTAACCAATATTTTTGGTTTTCAGTATCAGTTACATTTCTGATGGTCAGTAACGGTTACTGAAATATCGTCTCACCTCTAAGCACCAACTCTGAGTTTTTTTCCAACTAAATATTCAATAAAGATCACAGGGCGCTGCTTCGTCTTTTTGCCGCTTGTAACGCGGATGTAACTATTAACGAACGCCGCGCTCTCTATTTGATTCAGCGTCGTAGCCTTGTGGGTTTCCATGCTCATCGCAGCTCCTCCTAACCTCTGTATGGAGACAACGTATCACAGTAGATTCTTTACTCTGTGACTGTGCGGCTTCGATGTCTTCTCTAGTTTCCGAGTTGTAGTTGACATCTGACATGTTAATGGCCGGTCTGTGGGGTTTTCCGGAGCTATGAACTTCTTCGATTTATTTCAACCATCGTTTTCGTGAATTATTTCCACGCTGATCAACTCTCAATATAAGGGCACGGTAGCTGGTCTTCTATGATGACTTCTGGAAAAGATGCAATGGGGTAAGAGATGCCTAACAACCTATTTCGTTGTCATTGATAGGGCTCACGGCGATTGTGTTATCAAAATAATGTTGGTCGAAACACATTTAGCACTATTTCAATAAGTTTTTTTTTTCAATATGGTTTTCCAAAGCTCTTCGTTAATAGCCCCCCCAATTGTTGGAGTTAGTTGTACCTAAGTACCTCCGATGTGAACGGTTAGCTGTCGGTGTTCCTCCCTTAATGATTCCCAAACCTCTTGATTACAGGGAACAACCGATATTCACTTGCAGAGCTCACGTTTTCCACATCGATCCGAAAACGAAGAGATCATGGATCCCAGCCTCAACGTCCGCCGTCAGTGTATCATTCTTTTACGATTGTTCTCGCAGTCTTTACCGTATCATCAGCGTCGAAGGCTCAAAAGTAAGTCAGTTTTGTCACCGACGAACCGCGTCGCTGCGACCCAAAATGCTATCATAAGGAACACGTTCCAGTTTAAGTCAACCAGTTATTAACAGAGTTGGGCGTATTTTTATTCACGAAAATATCAATCAAAGCCCCCCCCCCCCCTCCCCTCAACCTGCGAATACGATTATTCGTATTTTGGCTGAAGTAGAGAATAGGTAACCCCTGCCTCTTATCAGGCTCATTTGAACGTGTATCGATGTGTACTTTCATCGGTATATACAGGGTGATTCCCTCGTGGTGTACGAAATTTTCTTGAGTAAAACTAGACCGAAAATGGAGCAAAACACCGCCAACCGCACTGTTCTATCTCAACCCGTTCCGAAGATATGATTTTTCAAAGATTTTTTAGAGGAAACCTCGCTTTTTTCCATATAAGCTATGTTACGTGCTCTTTTCTCCAATGTTTTTCAATTTTCAGTACATTTTCGGATTCAGCATTAAATTTCCAATAAGATGGTAGTACAGGTTACCATAAAAGTCATTAACTTTGCATCGAATGAACAGCTCAAACTTTTAAGTTACGCTGGAAAGTTTCATTTTCTTATTTTTCATTATCGCTCATCAATTTACTGAAAGACCACCCACAAAACTGCAAATTCCATAAAAAGTAGCGCATTTAACCAGCTTTCGAATGATGTAGTGACATTTATGATTTTGGTCCGATTTCGTAGGGAAATTCACATTTTAAATCCGAAAAACATGGAGTATTATTTTGGTATGAAAATCAGGTACCTACTTAGTAGATAAATCATAGGTAAATTATAAAATTACCTTTATTAAAATCTGTATTTTATACAAAACAAACTCTTCAGCGGAGGAGGAAAGAAACGTATTGTGATAGAAAATAAACGTTTGGTCGGTTTGACTTCAACCTTCGGAGTACTTTGAACATTGCTGCTTGTAGATTAGCAGTTCTTTTTCCTTTTAAAACGGGACGGGTTTAATATTCAGTTTGTCGACACACCTTCTTGTATATGGCCACATTTACAAACGGTGATTACGCCTGAATTAACTCCAATGGACTTTTTTTGTGTGGGGCTACATGAAAAGTGAAGAGTACGCTACAGAACTGACCAGCGTTGAAGTACCACAGGCAAGGATCGTAGAGGCTGGAGCCAAATTACAGCAGCATCTGGTATTAGGAGTGATCGTAGGAGAAGTGGCCGTAGGAGCAGTGAGCAAAAGAGCAAGAAGCTGTATTCGAAATAATGGAGGACATTTTGAAAATCTAATAAAATAACGGATTCCTTAAGCACATGATTGACAGTTTTCCTTTATTTTCTATCAACAATACTTTTCTTTTCTCTTTCGCTGAAGAGTTTGTTTTGTATAAAATACAGATTTTAATAATGGGAATATGTACCTATGATTTATCTACTAAGTAACGCTGTTGTTTCAGTGAACCTAGTGATGTAGTGAATGTGGTTGCAAATGTTTGCAGCATAAGATCTAGGAATGGTTTGAGCTACAGACCTGGGGAGGGGCTCATTCGTTTCCTCATGGAAAGTTCTTTAAAGAAAAAGTCCACATTTAGGCTGCCTTGGTTTTTTGGTGGTTTTTAGGGATTTCACAAAACTTTGACAACCCTTAAAGGGCACTTTAAATTAAGTGAGAGAGCTGGCTAAAGAAGTGGGGCGTTGTCGGACCAATATTGATTTTTTATTGCAGATTTGGATTCTACACACTTTGAAACGTAAACCATGAAATTTTCAGGGGAGGTTCGAAATTTTTTTTCAAGAGCGATTACAATGGGTTATTATTGAATAATAAACCAAAATTGGTTGAGGTATCAAATTTTCATGAAATTTTGGGTAGGATCCAAATCTGCAATTAAAAATTGGGGTTCCCATTTAAAATAAGACTACTAACACTCATTTGAATTTTTGGCATATTATCAAATTGAAAATTTTGGCAAATTAATTTGAACCTTTGGCACAAATCAATTTCAATATTTTTGGCATCTCAATTTAAACTTTTGGCGACTCAATTTCAACTTCTGGCATACCACTTCGAGCTTTTGGCATATCAATTTATACTTTTCAGACTACTAACACTTGCTTATGGTTGATTTTTTTTTACCCCCTATTTGGACGATTTTAGTAGGGGAGGAGGGGGTGGGGGCAACAACGCGTTGAAATCCAGGAATCCTCTCAGAATACCTCAACTCAAAACAGATTTCAATTAAGAACATTTTTCAATTGTGTATTTCAACAATGTTGGAGCCAATGGAATAGCTTCATTCATTTTCCGAGTAAATTCGCTAACAAAACTGTTTGACAATTCCAAGGTATTTTGACTAGTGCAAAGTGAGCAACTTGGGTACACGCTATTGAGGTGGTAAGAAAAAACAGAGTTTGTAGAAGAAACATGGTCTATTTTCACAAAAAGTAAAAGATCAGTAACAGAACAATAACTGAATGTACGTTTGAGAAAATAGTGGTTATACAGGGTGTCATATCTATATGGGCCCATTAAGGAATTACAGCCATACCGTGCGAGCTATCGAAAAATTGAGCTGGACCTTTTCTATAGTATTCTCACTCTGCGTGAAGGTGGTGGAACCCGTTTTTCATTTTTCGATGTTTTAGTGCCTCAAATTTTCGATTGAAACTTGAGATCACCTCTTGACCCAGCTTTTTTAATTTTGTTTTCGATTCTACCTTAAATTTGGAAGAGAAAATGCATCGTCGAAAAAGTCTTTTAGAGACTTCGTTTCAGAGTTATTTCACTTTTTGCGAACAACAAAAATCGATGAATTATTTTAGAAAAAAACGCTTTTCTCCAATTATCTTCAATAGCATTTTTGAAATCAGCATCAACTTCCCTATCAACAGAAGCCAGTTTCCAACATCAACAATCATCATCAAAGGATTGACAACACAGTTGAAACGCTAACGATTCGAAAAAATGAAGTTTTCCCAAACTTTTGGTTGTTGAAAAAATGTTCAAAAAAAATTTAATAGCGCTCGAATAATCCAGTATTTTACGCATCCAACAGCTTTCGAAAATTAGTAATCATTATTCAACGCGATCATTCTATTTTTAATTTGGTGGAAAAACCATACCTATACCTATTTTGGAGAACATTTGAAACCCGTGCCTAGTGTCTTGTGGACTAGTTGTGTTGCAACACAACTGACTAGAAATCCTTTCCCGCCACATTTTTTTAACTGCATTCAAGAATCAACAAAACTAAGTTTCTTGATAATAATTGTTCACTCTGAACTCTGCTCTTTATTATCAAGTCAACCTAGACGTTTTGTTGTTTGCAAAAAGTGAAGTAACTCTGAAACGAAGTCTCTGAAACATTTTTTCAACGATGCATTTTCTCTTCCACATTCAACGTAGAATCGAAAACTAAAATAAAAAAGGTGGCTCAAGAGGTAACGTCAAGTTTCAATCGAAGATTTGAGGCACTAAAACATCGAAAAATGAAAAACGGGTTCCCCCATCTTCAAGCCGAGGTATAGGTATAGTAGAGGTATAGTTCTATTGAACTATAGAAAAGGTCTAGTTCAATTTTTTGATAGCTCGCACCGTATGGCTGTAATTCCTTAATGGGCCCATATAGATGGGACACCCTGTATAGTGTCAGGTGAAAGGGAGCTTCATTTCCATTGGTCAAGAGGTGAGCGGGAATATCCAATCATGTGGGTCATTGGTTGGAGAGGTGAAAGGCTCGAACAATATTGAGAAAAACAGATAAGGATAATACAACAAACCTACGAAAAATTGAGTCGTGAAAGGCGTAGCTATTTTAGAAATGAACCTATTAATGTGTGAATGTATCCAGGAATATCCTCATTTAAATATTTAATGGCTCCATCGGTTTATAATTATTTCAAGTTTTTCTTTGGCAGTCAGAACAATTCCTTTTGGGCAAAAGCGAATGGGTTCTACAAACTGTTCATTTTTTAAATCAAAACTGAAATTGTGACGGGGTTCTAATAGATGATAGGCAAATGATGGCTCACTCTTGATATCCCTGAAATCTTGATGTTCTTTTGTTCTTTCCCCAAATGTTCTACCTGTCTGCCCACAATACTGGAGTCTTCGAGAGCAATTAAACTTATAGACCCTCATCTTGTGCGTTAACTTCATCTTTTACAGAACCTAATGAAGCTTTGAGATTATTTCTATTTTTAAAACCTACTTTGAAATCCTGAGAAGGTATAATTCAGCCGACTTTATCCCAAAATGTTTCTATAATAAGGTATACTGTTACATTGTTTTTCCTCTGATATTACTTCCCCAATTTAATTTGTACCCTTCCAGTATTATTTTATCGAAGAACTTCATTCCAAATATATGTCAACACGTTTATGGGACGACTGAGTTGATTGGTCTTGAGGCATGTTTTGAAAAGTAGTACCGTATTTATCTCGGTTCTCTTAAAATATCGTATAAATTAGCCTAAAATGACTCGTTAGTGAAAAAAAAAATCCCAAAACATGTATAAATAGAAATTCCAGAATTTCTCATTACCGGAACCTATCCATATTTTCCACCAATGTAGTACTTTTTTCCCCCTGGAGTAATTATTCTGCTCTTGAATTGTGTAAATGATGTTTTATTACAATCTGATTCTTATTTTTAGGCTGTCATCAACAGTACCATTACCCCAAGCATGACGTTCACCAAAACATCTCAAAAGTTTGGTCAATGGTCAGATATTCGAGCGAACACAGTTTATGGTTTGGGTTTCTCATCGGAAAGCGAACTCAACAAAGTATGTTCATTAGATTTCAGTTTGCTCCTCATTATGATTTATTATATATATTTTTTATTCACTACTTAGTGCTACGTTAGAAAATGACTCCATGTTAGCATGGAATTCATTTTTCCTGATCCTGGAGAAATGGATGTTGGAAACTAATTCAAAGAAATTCATCAAGTGTTTTGTTAGTGTCGACTTCTTTAAGCCACTCAACTAGAATCACATGTCCATTTTGCTTGTTATCAAGTTAGAAGGGATTTTGGGATCAGGTATCTCAATTTTCTTTTTATTTCATCGTACGAGAACCAGCATATCAACTAAGTGCTCCATTCCATGAAAATGGAATTCAAATATTAATATAACATTACAATAACTAATGTAGTGTAAATACAGTGTTATAAATACTCTATGAAAATAGAAGTAAGAACCAACTCTGGGCTGGGCCACAGTGTTTACACTACCCACCTCAGTCATTGGTTAATATCAAATTGAAAAATGTAGCATGTATAGGAAATGATGTCAAAATGAACCATCTATTTGAATGCTGGATCACAAAATGGGAAACTCATGTTTCAATGTTTTCCGAAATCTTCAACACTAAGGAAATTAAAATAAATATAAATTCATTAAGAACCACATTGTATACACCAAGGATCCGTTGTTTGTTCGGGAAATGAATGGTGGGGACCTGAAATGTGGGGAACTTCATGATATGTTTAATAAGTTTCGTTTTAGATTTTGATTTGCCTTTTCCTGTTCATTATTTCAGTTTATTGAGAAATTCCAAGAGGTCAAAGAAGCGACTCGGGCTACAACCAATAAAGCTCCCAATGGGAACGCCTCAACTACTCCCGTGACGAGTGCTAATGCTAGTCCCATTACGTCTAGAGCAAGCGGCGGTGCTCTAAGTGATGCAGGACCTTTGCTGGATCCGCCATCCATGCAGCCATCTTGCACCTCACCTGCCCCTGCTTCGTCTGCTTCTGATGATGTGTCCTCTCATCTTCGGGGAGGCTCTGTTGCTGTAAGTAGTGAAGTCTGTTGAATGTATATTGAGTATAGTTGGTTCCATCTATGCTGGCATTTGACCAATCGAAAGGAACCCTCTACTATCCTATGCCAAAAACATCTACCCAACAGGAGATTTGGATTTGAGCCCATAAGAGAAAAATGCAACTGGGCCTGTTGGGGTTGGAATGAGCCACGGGTTTGGACCCTCAATTACATGCTACATGCATTATAAAAATGTGTATTTTCTCAATATTTATCAATGTATACCTTGTAAATATGTACCTTGTTGGTTTTTTCAATTTCCATTCAAATTATTGCTCATGGCAGTTAGGGATCCTGGAACATCGTCCTCAATCTACACTGTCCACAACCTGTTCGATTTCTATATTTTATCTGTTGTACATTTCCGTAGGGTGTTGATTGTCCCTGCAATTGTATGATAACTAGACTAAATTAAATGTAAAAATTGGATGATAAAAAAACAAAACATAAATTTAATATGATAGTTTCGGATCATATCAATGATGAAACTTTTTATTTTGATATGATGTGACTTATGTTTGAAAAATCGTATCGGAGATGGGTAAAGAATTACATGAAAACAGATTATGAGAGATTCAAATTCTTCGCTATTTGAAACGTGAAATAACTAAGTTTGACAGGGGGTGCCATTTTCTATTTTTTATTATTATTAGAAATTACAGAGTTTAAGCTCCATCTAATAGAGGTGGCATTTCACCCATTTCTATCTGCAATATTTCTTTAAAAGTTTTGGAATGGAATATTGTAAAATAATTGTTTTGGATTGAGCGTTATTCACCTCTTTCCACACTTGCTTTTTTCAAATCCGTTTCTGAGTGATTTTTCTGAAAATGGAGATTAGATGAATATTGGGGTGAGGACTATTGAAATGGTTGTTGAAGTCACTGTGGATTGACTTAGCACCATTTGTTGTTCTCACTAAGAGCACTTGCTCAAAGACTGTCTATAGTAATTAAGTTCTTTCCTCACTGACTGAAGAATCTGGCCATGATGTGGAGATCCAGCGTGCTTCTGCTAGAGGGAAATGTGTGAAGTACCTTGCTGACAGCTGAAGGGAGAGAATCCATATTGCAAGATCATAGAACACTCAGAACTCATCAAAACAGACTCCTCATAGTGGGCCCAAAACTGGTGTTCAGCATGGGCCAAAACCCATCTCAGTTTTGCATGCCTTTCACCCTCTCCTGACCCAAACCCCCCTGCCATCAGGCCTCTAGTATCACATGCTGTCCTTGTATGGTGGCCCAAAACTAAGCAATCATCTGTCCAAAAGACCCTTAACAAGGTCCAGTGGCAAGCATGCTTGGGTATGAAGCACCCAATTCCAACCTGCCCCATCACAGCTTGGAGGTACTCCTTGACCGCCTGCCATTGCACATTCATGTGCAAAAATAGCCTTAAGGTGTGTGTGCAAGGCTACTGCATCTGGAATTTGTAACATGGGGATCCAGAGTGAGCTATCACTGAATCCTAGAAAATAGTTATTGTGAAATAGGACTGATAGTCACCAATCTCATTCTTCCTTTTTTTTGTTGGCTTCATTATCAATATTTCAACTTCATTTGGCAAATGATAACAATTATTTATCCCAAAAGGCGGCATACTATCATTTTTTATTCTTCACTTCAGGTCTCATTATCTTTATTTGCGTAATGCTTAATTTACTTCTTTCAATTGAGATTTGATAGTTGTGGAATGCATTTATTTCAATAGACTGGCGAGAGTCCTAAGCACGAGCCATTTGGTCAAACAAAAACTGAAGCGAAATCTCCAGCTCCTGGCCCTACTTCGACCACTGAGCAGCAACTGAAATATGAAAATGATAGGTTGAAGCTAGCTCTAGCACATAGGTGAGCCAATATATTACAATATCATGTGAACAGCATTTCTGCCAACATTTCTACTACTATTCTTAATTAGCTTCTTTCTATTGTAGTTACATTGAATGTTAACATGTATGTGAATATTTTAGTTCTGCTAATGCCAAAAAATGGGAAGTGGAACTAGCTACTCTCAAGAACAACAATCTTCGGCTTACAAGTGCATTACAAGAGAGCACTGCTAACGTTGATGAGTGGAAAAGACAGTTACATTCCTATAAAGAGGAAAACCAAAGACTTAAATCTAAATACATTGAGTTAGAAGCAGCCAAAGGTTAGTGAGTTTTTAATATGTTGAGAACTATTTGAATCTGTCTTCTTGTTAATTTAAACTCATCGTATTTTATGTAGTTATTAATCTTGACCAGCTAAAATTCGACGTGTGTTCAGAACATACCTGGAAGGTTGAAATTTCAGGCGTTTGGAGAGTCCAATTGGAAAATTGTTTTCTAATTATTTTGGTGGACATGCCCCTGAAGTATGCCATAATTTTCAGCTGTATTTCTTGTTTACTTCATCTATTGCAGGCGCTAAGGTTTCACGTATTTTCACGCGTTTGGCGAATTTCGATTGTTAAACAATAATAGATCAAAGAATTTGTATCAAATTTTGCATAAAAAATTAAATAAAGTGTAACAAAGTATGCGAAATGTTAACAAAAGCCTGTGGTTAATGTTCTATTAAAAAATAATAATAATAAAAATAAACAAGTGTGTATTAGTGGAATAGGCGTTTCCAAGATGTCCATGAAGACATTAAAGATGATCAACGCCCTGTATGCCCCAGTACATCAATTACCGATGAAAACGTGGAAAAAGTGCTAGATCATGGTTATGAATGATTGCCAAATCCCAATCAGAGAAGTCACTGATGATGGCATATTGATTGGCTCATGCCATGACATTTCTGCATACATTTTGGGTATGAAACGCGTGGCAGCAAAATTTGTCCCAAAACTGTTGAATTTTGATTTTTGAAGTTCGAGATTTTTTGGCGAAAAGAAAAACTGTAATGTGACCCCAACCTCTATATTCACCAGGCATGGCCCCTTGTGACTTTTTCCTTCCTCCAAAAATAAAGATACTTTAAAGGTTCGTCATTTCACGAGCATAAATGACAATAAAAGTTCATCACTGAAAGAGCTCAAAGCTATTCCGAAAATCGAGTTCCTCAAGTGTTTTGAGAATTAGAAGAAGTGCTTTCGTAAGTAATATCTAGTGGGGACAACATCAATGTTAATGATGAATAGATTTTTTCTAAAAACGAAAATTCCGGGTATTTTTTTAACATACCTCGTAGTGAGTACATTTATTAAAGGTTTCGTTGAATATTTGTAAAATAATGTTTGTTAAATAAAAACGCTTTAGGTGGGACTGAAGCAGCTGTAGAACTGCGCAAAGAATTAGCTACATTGAGGTTAAGGGTTGAAACTCTTGAAGTGGAATTGAAGAGTAAGGAAGATGAATTGAAACGAGCTGTGAATTTAAAACAACCATCAGAAGAAAGATGCAAGGTAATCATTTTTCTAATAATTTTTTAAAATAGAAGTTGATGATGTCCTCATTGAGATTCCCTTCTCACACGTAGCAATAAATTATTGGTTTATTATTTGCAATAATGAAACTTCGCAAAGAGAAAAACTTCTCCTTCTTACAAAAACTAATTTTGATGTATAGATCGACAATATAAATCGAAACAAAATTTGGTAAAATATAAGCTATAAGAATAATATACAGCATTTAAAGTAGAAATGGAATGTCCATTTATTTTTTCCCTAACAACTGTACTGGTTATTTCCAGTGATGTATAATATAGGTATAAATTGATAACAATTATTTCATTACTTAATGAATTGAGAAGCAACCTTTTAAATTTAAAGTTAATTAAATACAGATACCATTCCCAATCTGTGCACCTGTGTACTCATAAATGAGAACCTTCCTCTGAGTTGATATTCCAAAGGTTAGTGTGGAGATTTTCTCAAATGTGGAACTGTTGAAGGCCATTAAACTTGAACTCACTGGGTCCCAAAGAATTGGTTGGAGAGTCCAAATCATTCCAGAAATTCTTCGTAATATTTTAAGCTGACAAATTTGACTTTTTGTGGATACAGGCATGCCAGCTTCATACTGCCCAGTCATCCTTTGCTCTTGTAGGACATCAGAAGCTATTACTTAGAAAAAAGGATCCCCATCACCTCCGGCGAATTGATAATGGAATATTTCTAGGAATACGACTGACATGATCCACCTGTAACCCTATCCCTGATCGCTCAAAATCGACAAAAACTGCAAGGGACATGATTCTAACTGGGGATTAGATATCCTTATTGAGTGCATGAGTCAGGAGAAGTCACAGCGTTAAAAATATTTACAAGAGACTTCATACAGAATGAAGAACTCTCGATCATGAAGTGCTTCTAACAAGGTTCTGAAATTAAGAAATAACTATCTGTATAGTATAAAAAAATTATAAAACAAATCTGTATAGGTACGACTGAATGAAGTTATCCCTGAAAAATCGCTCAAAATCGACAAAAAAAACATGATTCTAACTCGGGATTAGATATCCTTATTGACAAGTGCATGAGTCAGGAGAAGTCACAGCGTTAAAAATATTTACAAGAGACTTCATACAGAATGAAGAGCTCTCGATCATGAGGTGCTTCTAACAAGGTTCTGAAATTAAGAAATAACTATCTGTATAGTATAAAAAAATTATAAAACAAATCAAAATTAGACAAGATACACGAAATAGTCTATTTTCACAAAAAAAAAAAATAATAATAATAATTTGTTGGCAAGCTGTTGAAACTAGTTCTGTACTTGATCTGTCAAATGGTTTGATTGGGATTGTGCAAGAGTGAGAAGATGTGTGGGATTGTTGACGATAATGAGAGATAATCACCCTGAATTTACCAGAAGGTTACTGATAGAAGAAAGGAATAGATACAACAAGCTTATTGGCGACAGAAAAAAGGCCCTGTCCTGCTGAGAAAAAAATTGCTTTGTGTATGGCTGGCTATCATTCATATCATCCGGCTACCTTGTTTATTCTTGTCTCTGAGTTGAATAATATTGAGGACTTTAGAGAATATTACTAATTACAGCACTAATTCCAATGTTTTTGTGATTTGGGAACTGGATGGGATACAACAAATGAAACGAGAATTGACAGTATTGTGGAATGAATTCGAAGACAGTCATTGTCTTAGCTTCCCCCACCTCTCTTTCTCTTCCTTAATGCAAACACATTCCTCACATTTTCTTCCTTCCAAAATGCGTAATTTTCACGCGGTTAATCTCATTGTTGATTGTAGAATATATTTAATTTAATGTTGACCTTATCTTTGTTTATTATTAGCACTGGCGAAAGCCGACAGCTAGGGCTCATTATGGTCAGACATGGTCTTTGAGAGGTGTATGCTCTGTCAGAAAAAGCGTTGCCTGGTAGTACTGGGTCCCCGTCAGTTGGCAAAGGGGAATGTTTCTTCTAGCCACCATACTGTTTGCTGAGGTACCAAGATGAAAATTTCAAACATACCTTGTGGTGGCATTCAAATATTGAAAAACTGCTGCATCTTCTCCATATTGCTCTGATCTGACATCTTACCTCCAAGTGTTGTAACTTTACTTCCATATCACGAGTTGCAATCATTTGTCTCATCATTAAAGACTGCTGATTCAGTTACGAAGTTGTCAATGGATGCGCTGTATTCCTGTTTATTTTCAAGCTCAAGTACATGTTCTGTTTGCATTCTTCAAGTTTCACTCATTTTGAGAGCTCCTGCGAATGATTCTGGCAGGAGTGAACAACTAATCCATTTGAAACTAATGATGGATTTGAATCACTAAAGTATCTCAATGTTTATTTCATCTCTTGAGTAAAACCTAGTTGTTCTAAACATTTTTGGCATCAACTAATCTTTTACGCTGTGAAAATATGATTTCCTGCATTTTAATGCTCTTGAAAAAGTGTAATGTATTGAAATTATTGATGATATTGTGGTGTGAGTTGTATTACGGTATTCCCTTAGTTTTATTTTTGTTGATGAATGCTATCCATCACTTTTATTTCTCCTCATTCTCAGATTATATTATCTCAAGTAAGTTCATTACCTACAGAGCCTTTTGCGATGAACTCTGTTAAGGGGACTGTTCTTGTAATTATCATCTTCCAAACTTGTAAACTAAGAGTTCACCACGCTAATATAACATCCTTCGAGAGAGGCTTGCCTGTTGGTTACTTAGGCGTCTGTGGGTAATTCCTAAACTAGGGGCAATTTCGATCAGAAAAAATTTTTATAAAAAAAGTTGTCTAAATTTCTGGCATTTTTTTATATGGATTTTAGTTATACCCCCTAAGGCAAAAAGCGCAATGGCAGCTCATGAATCCCTTTTAAATGTCCAAAATTTGAATTTGAAATTCGCGTCCATGACAAAGTGAATTAGGGCACACAACAACGTTAATGACTGTTACGCTGTCAATAAACTTCATATTTGCAGTAGTATTTTTTTCTTGGGTTGGCAGGTAAAATGAAAAAATGGCGACGATTTGGAAAAATTGTTTTTATATCATTTAATTAATGTGAAAAAGTTTTTCAACAAGAATCAAAATATGAAAACTTACGTAATATTTAGCAGTATATTGTACTACTTGTAGGCAGTCCCTCATCTATCAGCCTTCAAAGTTTCCCAAATCACATAACTCTTACTCGAAGTAAAAATGAAATAACGCTAAGAAAAAAGCTTGGTAAAGAAAATGAAAATTTGTGTTGAATCAAACAGGAGAGATGTAATTGACTCATCCCTGACTTTATGGAGTTTCCAAAGCCCCATGTAACTAAGTACATTAACCAAAATATGAAACTAAAAAGAAAAATTAATCTCGAAAATACGTTTTCTTCTTAATCTCTCCTCTTCTGATATTCTTGATCTCCCCATTATGCTTACCCTGTAAAACCATAGGTTGCGCAGTGTTATTTTCAACTTCAAGATCTTATTGTTACAGAAGTACTCATGTCTCAGGGTTCCTCCAATGCTCATTAATTACAGCCATTAACGAACTTGTGAAAACATGCATCGGGTGGAATCTTGGTCATTAAAATGATAGAACTAGATACAACCACGACAATGTCAACAATAAACCTACACACCTGAAATATCATCTCCGAGAGGATCAGTTAGTTGCTGAGTGGCCGTTGGGACGTGATGCGCTTGCGGACGGGGTGGCCTGAGATGCCACCCTTAGTGACGAACATCAACTTCCAAAATATTCCGAATCCTCTTTTCACTGCATGGGGATTTCTTTCAGCCACGACAATGTTAAGAAAAAATGTAGACAGCTTTTCGTTGATCATAATTGCTGACATGGTTTTACAGGAGTATTGCAAAACCTATTTTCAAGGCGTAAGATCCTCAACTTGGATGAGAGGAAAAAATTGCGTTCATGGAAAATTTGTAGGTGCATGAAAATCAACTGCTGAGTCGAGTATTTAACTTTTAGACCAACCACGTTGGTGAATAGGTTGGTAAATGACCTATTTACGGTTCTTTAAAACCCAATTGGACCTACTGCTGTTAAAGGCTATTGAAGAACCTCTAGTAAGCCTAACGGGTAAAATTTCACAGGTGCTGGACTCAAAATAGCCCCTAGTTGAGGAATCACCCCTGTACCTGTACAAAATTTGTCTGGGTTATGGGAGCTACTGTGCAGTTTACTGGGTCTAACAGAACCTGCTCAGAGAGCCACCAAAAGACAGTGCCAATAAAGTAGCGTGAGGAAGGGAGAGAGGAGAAAAGACATTATGAAACAGCAAAGGATAGAATTCATGCAGTTCTATCTAAAACGGGATTCTGAACTAATAATTATGTTAGTAATATTTATACATGGGTTTCTGTTAGATTTCTCTCCTCAATGTTTAATTCCATTCGTCTAGGATGTGTACTGTAGTCATTATGTAGTTCATTTCTGAATGTTTGTAATTTGGATAGGTGTGTGTCCAGTGTGAATAGTGTCTTAATCTTTTACAGACATTACAACAAGAAAACGCTGAACTGCAAGCGGGTGTTTCACTTGCTCAAGCTCAACTGGAAACTGCTCTAGCTGCTCACGAATCTCAGAGGAGAGTAATGGAAACTCTTAATTCCCAACTGCTTCTTAGAATTCAAGAGTTGGCCGGTATACATAGAGAGGTAACATGATCATAAATTCTTTAATTGAGTTCACTATTCTTAATATTCACATAAAACTAATGAAATTGGTGGGATGTAATTACTATCTACGTTCGTGTAGCAGTTGTATTATTGGACGTTGACTGGTGTCAACAAACACCACTTTAGCAGAAATTACATAATTTCCATGGAATAAACTAATGGAAGAGCAATGGCTGCTGGTTTATACCAATGAGTCAGCCATAGGTGTTGGAAGGAATGGAGGTGCGGATGTTTTCTCTGCTGTAAGGTCTATTGCTGCACCGGTCAGTGGCTTGGCCAGTAATTTTGATTGTTCGAGCGATTGTGCTGGCACTCGAGATGCTCCAATCTGTGATTTTCTCATAGGCCGTCATCTTATGCAACTCACAGGATGCAATCATCACACTATGCACCAACAGTGATACGAATTCCCATGATGCCCTGAAGGAAAGGAGGCTCCTAGAGACACTGCTTGGTAGTGGAGCCATTGTGGCTCTGCAGTGGATCCCTCACACGTGGGTATTTGGGAGAATGAGAGAGGTGACGCCTTAGCCAAGGAAGGCTCACAGATGCCCATGCCCGATGCACCCATCAGTTTTGTTGCAGCCAGAATGCTAATAAAAGAGGCCGTAGCAATAAGCTATGCCAGGACCTCGAGTAGAGGGCCAAAGGCAAATGTTGGTCCTCTCTACTGAGTGCAGCTGATCGTGTGCCTCCCTACCTGCCTCGTCATCAGTCAGTCGCCGCGTTCAGATTCATCACTGGCCACGATTACCTGAACGCCCACCTCCACCGCATTTGGCTGAGGGATGACCCGTCCTGCTCCCTGTGCCACTCAATAACAAACATGACGGGTGACCATCTCTTTGACTGCCCTCGACTCGAGGGCCTAAGACAAAATTTTGACATAGACGAGACCAAATGGTTGAAAATAGCTAAATTGTATTGGGCTGCCGAAGGTCTATTGGCTGAAGAGCTACCTGTGTACTTGACCGCCACGTAGGAAAAAAAAGCTATGATTCTGAATTGTTTCTGGATACCTTTTGTTATCCAGCAAAACCCACATGTACCCTTTCTTCAGAGCGTCTTCAACAAGCTTCTAGAATGTTTCATACCTCCACAATCATCTTCATAACCTCAATCTTCGATATGCGTGTATATATTCGTTTTTTTGTTTTTCTTTTTAGGTTGCCACAGCCTTGCAAACATGAGTAAACAGTGACCTGCACATTGCGGCAACTATTTCACAAGCATTTGTCAATTGTATATATCATCTTGCCGACAAAAGGAAATGAATTATGCAGACAGTGTTCCAGCAATCCTACACAACATATTTAATTAGTTCATTGTTAATCATCCCATTTAACCCTTTCAGGACAAAACCTCTTCTCTGAATGAATCTACTTACTTACGAAATTATTTGGTTTTAGTCATTTGGACAAGACCATGTAGATTTCAACATTTTTACATATTAGCATTAGATGATTTGTTATTTTTGTCTTCAGTACAAGGTATGCACAAATACACCGATTGAACTACGAAAGCCATACAATACTAGACTTTACTACATTTAAAATCCTGCTTACAAATGGGAAATAGAAAACTCTGAATGTTTACAAACAGCGTAAATAGTAATTTGAATATCTGATCCTTGAACCTGTAACAGCATCGGTTTGTGTAAATCTGAATATTTTGGATAAAAAATGCGGTTTGAAAGGGCTAATAGACGTGTCTGTTTGATTCACATAAAAACTAATCGTACACATGTTGGAAAATTATTGTTGAGCCTCTTGATTAAAAAAACTGATGGCAGGCCGGGTATTTTGATTTATATGACTGCGGAGATCGCATTGTGGCGTTTTGCGAAGGAAAGTTTTATTTTAATCGGTCGGGCCATAAAAACTGGCCAGGATGTCTACATTTCAGTGAGCGCGATTCATCTCCAAGATTATATCGGTTTGGTTTGGGGAAGATCAATTTTGATGACTCATAAACTTCCTTATCACCAATGCAAGTGCTTCCAGTGTTTTTTATCATTGCATGACTCTGCTAGAGATACCTACTATATGTTGTTGGATGTATTATGCCCTCTCATGTATTTCAAATTTAGTTTCTCAATGATTTCCTCCTTCATGATCTGAGAGATTAGTTGCTCATTTTGTTAAATAGAGTAAACTACCTGTCAGATGTATTCAGTTGAGCAGCTGACGTAACAGGGTGTCTATGTACATATTGTCCTGTATGGTTGGAATTTCCGCATGATAATAAGAGAGAAAATGTCGTTTCCACTTCGGAAAACGTGAATTTTCTCACGCGAAATTGAGGGTTTTCGGTGAAAAATGTCTTTGAAATATTTTTCTTGGTAGGAGACAAGTTTTGAGCAATTTTCTCCTTGGACTTGAATTTCGGAACTTCCAACGTATCTCGACTGTTTGAAACAAAGGAATGAGAATGAAGTAAATTCCAAAAAATTGTTATCCACTATTGCTGTAACGTTCAGGATGGGATATCAAAATGCTTTCCATTATGATCAAGGCAGATTCCACATGTACTGGGAACCTCTTGGTGCACGTGGACCTCATCACTTTCTCTTATCATCTTGGGGTGATCATTTTTCAACCATGACCCTCAATTCGGCATGAAAGAAACTCATTTTCTAAAGGGGAAATAACACTTTCTCCACTTTCTATCTCTAGTAAATTCAACTTTGTGGGAAGCCGACCTTTCTGAGCAACTTTTGAAGTAACAGTACAAACATGTCAAGTAGAAGTAATAGGTTTTACGGTGATTGAAAAAACTGGATATTTCTGAGATTTGACCAATTTTTCGTTTTAGCCTAATCATAGGACACTTTTTATCACAAATCAGTTGTAGAGTCCCCCCCCAATATGTCAGAAAAATGCTGTGGGAAAGTAACTCAATGAGTAGTTCCTTTGAGAATAATATTTCGAGAGGAATTCCAATTGTTAAGAGTTACTGGAAATCAAATTTATAAGACAATTATTGTGGAAACACCAAACCACAAAAATGTAAGTGACAAAAACGCGTGCTCATGTTTAAAATATAGCTAAGGCCCATCCAAGAGAGGGCATTTTGACAACTACCACAATCTCAAAGAAGGTCAACTGTACTGGTTGTCCGTGTCAATGTAGAAATAACAGTGGAATTGGATTTTAAAAAAAGGGAGGTCTGTGTTGTACTAATTTTTGCCACTCCCAGAGGCACTCGTGAATGGAAAACAATCCTTTCTCGTTGTGGAATCTCACTTTCCCCTACCAACGAGGGGATCATTCCTCTCTCATCCATTGAGGATTTTATTGAGTAAGACTTTCTCAGTCCTGTTTTCCATGTAGTGAGATTTCTGTACTCTGGTTCAGAAATATGGAACAAAACTGAGAAACAGAACTATGGGGAAAAATCATTATTGCAAGTGCTTTCAATTCCATCGAGGAGATTCAATGCTCAATCAAGTGTAGATAGACCCTCCAATTTATTACTTAGCATGCATAGCGTTTCTATTAGGGTGCATTCAGAATGGGGAGGGAGGAGGGAAGCTAGGAGGCAGGATGTTGCTATTGATACCTGTCGCTATAAAACAAGTACATAGAAATGAATGAGGCCGTTCAGAACAGTGAGGTAGCAGTCGCGCTAGGAGGGACGCTGGAGAGGCGATGCTTTTGATTTTCAGACAAATTTGATTCCAGGGCCTCGCTGTCACGATGTCATCGCTACTCCCCTGCCCGTGATTGGTTGTTTCAAGGCCGTTCCTCTCCACCTTCCATCTCCTCCCTGTCTAGAGTGGTGAGTTTCTCTTTACCTCCCTTCCACTTGGCCTCTCTCCTGACCTCTTCAGCGACCTCTGTCCTCTGAACAGACTAGCCAGGAGGGAGGATGACTTGCAACCTCCCTCCTGCATTGATAACAACATCCTGCCTCCTGGCTTCCCTCCGCGTTCTGAACGCACCGTTAGTTAGCAGTGAGAGATGTGTAGCCCTAACACGTTCAGTCGCAGGCTGCAGCATATCTGTATTAATAAAATCGTAATTCTGTCGCTCTGTTAATCATCCAAAATTATGTGTTTTTCTTTTGTTTGAAAAGTTGAAGATAACTGGTGTGATGGGTAAATATTTCTCCGTCTTTATGTTAGTGTGTTTTTCGTGCAATGTTGATCTTTAGAAGTGAGATCTGTTTATATTGGACTTACTTCAATTTTAACTGATCAAGATCTTTTCAAACTTAAGCCAGTAGTCAAAACCCAGGAGAGGGGGAGTTTTTAGTTTTTAAAGTTCATCATTGCACGTGCGTTATCATTTAATTTGCTTGTCTATTACGCTGGTATTTACTCTGTGGGTTAGGGATCTTATCTGACCATCCTTTGTTGTTTTCAAGGAAATTCATGTGTAAAATAGCTGGTGCAAGGCTTTTCACTATTTTCCAGTGGTGCAAGGCCTACCACATTTCAAATGGTTTTACTCTTATGAAACATATGGTGCAACCCTTCTCACTACTTTCCACTGGTGCGAGCTGTACCACACATCAAGCATCCTTACCCTTACTAAACATATGGTGCAAGGCTCCACACTACATTCCACTGGTGTGAGGCCTACCACATTTCAAATGGCTTTAACGTTATGAAACATGGTGCGAGGCATCACACTACTTTAAAATGTGGCACTTATTTTTATAAAATGTGGAATTCATTTCTGCTGATATGGTATTTATTTGTTCAACTTTCCACCGCCTCCCCACCATAAAAGGGATGTTGAACTATAAAATCATGGTAGTTGAAAGCGTGTCAACTACTTTATTATATGTATATCAACTTTTTACTTGTATTTCCAACATATTTGACCGTATTTACAACATTTTAAATTTAATTATAAAACAATTTCAAGTGGGCGGCTATGTTATCCATGGATAAATTGAAATTACGATCGCTCAGGATATATTTTAATTCAGAGAATGATCTCTCTGCGTTGGCAGAAGTTGCAGCATGGTCGACCTTCATTGCAAGGGCGTCTTCAGCATTTCTCTCTTCCTTGAGAGAAGATTTATTTTTCGTTATCCCTGGCTATCATTTTCATTTCTCTCCATTTACAATTCCTCAAGAACGGCCTGTACGTTTGCGTTAATCCTTTCCCCAATGGAAATGCGCTCTGCTTCGTCAAGCTGTTCTCTTTCAGACTGACCCACTTCTACTCATTTTCTAGTTGAAACCATAAAATCCACAGAATAAGTGTTTCACGTAGAAAGACACAACTGATTAGCACCAACCATACAACTTGGCAGATGTAAGGGAAGTAAGGAATCAGTGGGATGTAATGGAACTCATTACAGATTTTCATTACTGAGATTGTTACAGTGATTCCCCTAATACACAGGAAAGTCAGCTATTCGAAACTATTTGCAGTTAAGGCAATTTTTAGTTTGCATCTATAACTAACTCCAGTTGTGGATTGCGACGCTTCTAATAGTTTTGTCCATTTCGTGATTAATAATATGCATTTGGATAACTTAATTCAGTTTTCATAACGATATATGTAAAGGACTTCTGGTTGTGATCCAACCATGACAAGTTAGTAGTAAAATAATTTAGTAAGCAACTAATAAGACATTAGGTTTTCAATTTGAATATCGCCAAACACTGCCAAAAGGGCAATACAAAAGACTGAAAGGGTTAAATGTCAATTTTAATCCATAATTTTCACATCAGTATTGTCAGTTTTTGAATTATTTCTCGTGAGACACGAGGTTTTGTTGTCTTGATTAAAATTTGTATTTTATATTTCATGTAAAAAACGATTGTTCCTTTTTTGAAATGCACTAATTGTATTGTAAGCACTATTATTGATCTCACTTGGAATCATAGCTGATGGTTGAGCGTGAGCTCCAGCTGTGTCTTAGTGCTGGGTTTACGTTATTTACAGCATCCTGAAAGACATTGGTATCATATCATATTAAGTTAACCCCCTTATATATTTTTTCTATATAGTTGTTGCAACAGCTATGAACTGATTCCAATTGACATGACCTCTTTGTTAAATGTAGTGTACATACTATTGTTGTTTACGAAATAATGTACCTAAGCTTGAACAAATTGGACAGATAGCTATTTATTGATGGTGGGATGCATATTTCAGTGAAATTCGTTGTTGTGCTTAGTTTCTCAAGGTGGCTTAAAATTTAGGATGCCTGAGTTTCTTCTCAATTCATAGATTATTATGATGTTGTTAGAATTAATAAATTGATGTATATATATAGTTCTTCGGTAATGATATATTTGTTGTAATACAAATTTATAATAACGGAATTTGGACCTACATTTTTGTTTGTTTAAAAACACAAAAATGATGTATGATTAAGTGGAATAGTTGTAACGTTATCCATTCTAGTGACTAATGATATGTATTGTATTTAAGTAGAGTTATATATATATATTAATATATATACATGTAAAAACGAAAACTTCAATTAAAATTGGTGTAGCTTCTGTTTTCAACGTGTTGACTACATGTGTCGATGAAACATACCTACTTAATAGTTGATTGTAAAGCTCAAAGCTTTGTTAACAATTCCTGAGATTGGCCTATTTTTGGTCCAATATTCTGTGTCTTGTTGTTGTCTGTGTACAGAAAACGATGTGTATTGATTACTCTTGATTTTCATTTTTATTTATTCAGTTTGATGCTTGCTCTTTGTTATTGTATATTGGCTCAGAAAATCAAAACGGAGTCAAATCCTGTTAATGTAGAGATGCGAAAGGTTGTGATCTACGGCGTAGTACAATGAAGAGTAATGAAATATTAGTCTGTTTTTTAATTAGCATCTTCATCTATAATTTTCCTAACTTGAAAAATTCTAGGTAAGACTAATAACTACGTTTAAGAAGTGATTCCAATAATTACCATACGAATTATCCGATTTCTTATCCTAAATAAACGTTTCAATACGATGTTTTGCTATGTCATTTTGGAACCTTGTCAGTGTTAATGAAAGCCATATGTGGGTGAAGAAGAAAAATAATAATGCGGCTTCGAATTTACAAGTTTCTCTGTTAAGATCTATTTCGTACTTTTCACTCAGCCATGAACCAAAGTCAAACGAATGTTCAACATTCTGTTTCCTGCTTGGTAATTATTAGTGCTGAAAACCAATGGAATAGTGCAGAAGAGAAACGGAGGCGTGGACAACGGTCCATTTTTTTGAATGGCCTACTGAAGGCAGTTGAGTGAAAACGGAGTAAATGTAAAAGGAGTAATTTATTCATTCACTGGCAGCCAAGAGATTTTTAGATTGAATATATTGTCACTTTCCTCTCACCTCTTCATATCAACTCATGTTTAGAGAATAGGTTAGAAAGCGATTAAGCAGAGTTTATTTTTGAGCAATTCTGATGAAAAAACGAGAAAATAACCATGAAGGAAGCGTTTTATCGAAAAACGGACTTCAGATTCGGGTTCGTTACGAGAACTCCGTTTTTAAAATAGCTGAATTGCGGAATAGGTTCTGAAACTTCAAGGTATTCTACTAACCAGCAGAATCCTGAGGACTCATTGCTTAGTAGATACATTGCTGCCAGATCAGGGGAAGGACAGTTGATGTACACCTTGTAGAAAAAATCCTACTACAGACATTGACATGTTCTTATTCATATGATTCACATAACATCACCAACCATACGTATAACAAATACTTCCACTTCTCACTGGTGAATGTGTCATTGTGAAAAATCACAAAACTTTGAATTTCAATGCCACTTGAGATGGTAACAACTGGAGCAAAGCCAACGCTATTTTTCTCCATGTATGTAGCTTTAAATAAGAACTTCCACTATACATAGGCAGTTCCTACATTTTTAGTTCGCAGCCTTCATAATTTGAACTGACTCATTCATTTTAGGTTAGTTTGTACTGATACTCCAGAACTGTTCTGAACTGACCTCGACCATTTTCGCCAGTATCAACAGCAACAGAATGTGTTCAAAAATTATAGTTCGCTGTTCAGACGGCCTTCACGGAACTGTATTGAACTAGTCCTGACAGGATTTTTGCTGGAACTCCTGGTTCCCCTCAACCACTGTATACTATTCGCTCTCCATCCCCAACTTTTCCCATGGTGGTAGCAAGTGAAGCTTTTATCCTTGTCAAGTCAATTTTATCATTATCCAATCGATCTGTTTGTGTTATCGTTATTTCTGTTGCGACTCATCTCAAGAAGTGGGACAGGTTTTTAAGTAACTGGGAGGTTTCGGATAACAGTGTTGAGGTTATCAGCTCTGACTGGTTCGAAACGAGTATGAACTGTGTGGAGTCCATGATTAGTTCTCATCTCCTCCCTATTAGCCCTAGAAGGAATCAATTCTGAACTGGTTTAGACTCACTGCACAAACAAAATGTATGAGAACACTATCAGTTTGCTTTCTTGTCGCACACAAGAAAATGTGACAACAAGTTTGAAGTAAAAAGGCTCAAATGGTTTGGTAGTACACTACTGAGTACAGCATTTTGGTATGCTGTATTTAATCATATTAAACGTCATAACAAAGTAACGTTGCTACAAATGAGGTAAGGCCTTCCCATGATTCTAATGGTATAAAATTGAAATTAAACACAAAAACGAATCAATTTTTTTAAATTCTTATATTTGACTAAAACTAATACTGAATAAATAAAATTATATGTTATCATTCAATTAAATTGATAAGGAAGGACAAATTAATCCATGATTCAAATTTATTTATTATCTACAAGATTCGAATCATCAGTGAAACAAAATGAATACAAATAAGATGGTGGTACAATAACATTGAAACAGGATCACTAAATGGACACAATTTATTATTACTATTGAAAAAAAGAAAAGTAATACAAGATCTCTAAATTATAAGACCAGTGGTTAACTCATTCAATACTCTCAAGATTCTAGACCCATTCATGACATAAATACCCGTTCGCAGCGCCTGGATTTTCAAAATTGACACTAACAAAAAACGTTAAACAGTTATCCTAATTTAAAACTATTCAAAAAAATATATTTTAAGAAAATGATACATTTTTTTTATTGATTTTGAAAAACATCTTTTTCCATAATTCATTCCATTTTTTTTATGATGAGTCAATCAATGATTGAAACTTGTTGTGCTACTAGAAAATTTCAGAACTTGTAACTACAGGCACGTCGAATGGGTTGAGTGGAGAACTTAAACTACCCCAAACGCAAAACATGGAATTTTTAAAGTGATACTTTTGCGTACCTACTTTTATATCTATCTTGTTTATCACAGTATTCGTTAAATATAAGTTTGAAAAGAAACAAATGGAAAACAATAATGAGAAAACAAATTGATGCCCAAAACAGTACAGGTAGCCCTCCCAGATGATGTCCATGCCTGTGCAACGCTATGACATGATGGTCGTGAGCAGGCGCTGAAAAAAAAAAACAACAATAAAATTATTAGCAATCATAATGAAACAACGAGAGAATCAGGAATTCCCTTTTGGTTAATTATTTTCAATAATGAACCTTTGTAACACGCCCCACCATCCCATTTTTTGGTTTACGATTAAAGAAGTGTGCAGTTCAACCCATAAACTGAATTGAAAACGATGGGTAGGAATTGTTGGCATAACATTCGACCAGCCCTAAAGCTGTTGACGATGGGCTGAAATATAATACAGACAAAACATGTTCGAAATAACACTATTATTTTCATGTTAGTCATCGATAGATTTCCCTTCAATCAATCAAATGGGGCCAGTACAGGACAAGTTCATTCATTGCTCTCCCTAAGGGACGTTCACAGAAAAAAAAGAACGTCAACATGAACGTGTGTGTGAGAGATAGAGAGAGAGGAAAGCGTTCATTACAAAAATATTAACAATTTCAATAAATTTTCCAAACACACGCTTATACCGTTTATGCTTAGGATTGTCACAGGGGTTTTTTAGACTTTTCATCTCTTGACTAGCTCAACAGTATTAAATAATTTTTAAAAAATTGTATTACTTCCAAGAAATATGCAATTGTTCTCTTCAATGCCATCAACTATCATTTTAAACATTAAACAATTTTTTCCTTCTCTTTTTAATGGTAACATGGACATTTAATTATTTTAATGTACGAATATTTGATACAACATATAAATATTTTTCAACATGAGACATAAACATTATTTCACATAAGAAATAACACCATAAAGTATTAAAACAATAAATCGATTCCAAAGTAACCAATGATGAAAAATTACAGAATAACAATAACAGCCCCATAAAAAAAAATTCAAAACCCGTAAAGTATGTATTTTTTTATGCTAAATTCGAATCTTAGGTCCAAAAAATCCCCTGACCCCCAAAATTTTGAGCTATGGCCAAAAAACTACCCTTAAATTGGTGTCAGAACCTTCTTTTTGAGTCATGAGATTGGGATGAACTACGACATCTTTTCAAGTGAATTTCTACATTTTTTTTCAACTTCAGACAAGGAGAGTACTTGGGGAAACGACCTCCTCCTCATTCACTTCCCCTCCAAACAAAATTTTCCCGTTTTTGGTCAACAGAATCTGGAGTCTGTTCTCTCCTTTGTTTTAGCCGGCTCTTACACTCTTGTTAACTTGGCTCTCCTGGGACCTCCCTAATATTGGCTGGGATCCCTATATAGTTATCACAAATGGGATGCCTTGATTTTTTTCCCAACATTTTGAACCTATGCTACACAGTGAATGATATCAGTTACAATCAATTAATAATAGTACAAATAAATGCAATTTACATACCTTCAACAATTTTGTGCACATGAAGGGTGTCCTTTATCAGTTCCATATGGCTCCGATCAGACGTAATGTAAAGAATGGAAGTGATAGGTTCAGTCAGTTTAACAGGAAAATAAGTCGGCGTAGATCTGCAAATATTCAGAACAACATACGGTAACAATAATCGTTTACTAATCCATTGCTTCTCATTAGGACAAGTACCTCTTAATGCAGGACAAAAAGCTCATCTGATTGCAACTCAATAGGAAAACCTCCCCACTAAATACACTTAATAATAGTAATTACAAATATCTCTTCATGAATATTGAATCCCTGAATAATATTGAATTTTCTCATTCAGATGATAAATGAGGTGAAATTGATGAAAGATCAAAGACCTTCTCAACAAAACCAAACAGAAAGGATATTGTGATGAATGGTCTAAATGAGCAATCATTGAATGAGACGAGAAATTGCAGAAATTTGTGAAAACGAGAAATTACAGATGAGAAATTGCACTTCCACTCTCACGTAAGTTGAAGAAGTAGAATCTACTTCTTGAAGAAGTAGATAAGTAATATCTTCTACCTAAATATTTACACTAATCAAATTACAAATACAAATTATAACTTGGTAAGGATTTACATGGTAATCAGGAACTCTACTTTCTATGAATCCCATTAGTTTAACCAAAAATGAACTCACTTTAATTCTACAGGATCTTCAATGCAACCTCCATCACACGCAAAGTAGCGTTTGTCACTCTTGTCTAAAGCTACACCCAATTGAGCCTTATTATCATCTTGCAGAGTTACAGTGACATTGATAAATGTCCTATCATTATAACGTATACGCCTGAAATAGAAAAAAAAAAAACAAATTAACTATTTGATCGTGATAAAATATTTTAATCACACATTTGTAATAGCTGCGTAGGCACGCATACGTGATTCTAAACTATGGGGAAATCAGGAAACCACTTTCTTCCACTGAATTAGAGAAATCACTGATGATCGCGTGAATCATTCAATGTACTCCAAAGTTTACTTCATCAGTGAATATATAACAGAAATCACTTGAATTTTGTAATGGGATAACATTTTGGAAGACGAAATTTTCCTTATTGAATAAAAGTTGAAAATAATCATCATAACAAGTTTCTAAAGCAATAAAATCATTTTACAAAGGTTAATCACTTCTGTATTAGATAGCCCTTCCCATATCACCAGTCGGTGAGTAATGGATATAGTCCAATGCAAGGGGGCCAGAACATGTGGTGCAGTATGAAAAAGTGGAGTATTAAGAGCACACGGTTGAAATTTGAGGAAAACGGAAAATGCTTTAGCACTGCTCGCTGCTACCTTATCAGGAAGTATTTTCTGTCTACTATGACTGTACACGCTTCATACTCTGTATGAAGGGGAGAGTGTATAGTGCCTACCCTCCTAGGTGGCCTTTGCATAGTCCGTTTTATACTTTTGGGAGGCTTTATACTGCCCACCCCCTTGGCAGTCTTTGTAAAGTTTTGCTTAAGCATATTATTGTGCACTTTTTTCTAGGAGGATGGGAGAACTGTTGCCCTCAACTCTCAGCATTACCTTTACGTGCTGAAAACATTTTTTAAACCTATTGCAGCATTTGGCTGAGGAGAGGATCGAGGGATGTCAAGTCTCTATGGTGAAACTGTTGCATGTTCCCTATGTGTTCTCATGTCTCTCAGGAGTGACTTGAAGTGGGCAGTGAGATCACCAGATGTGAATGCATGAGATTTTGCCCTGTCAGTATTTTTCTGTGGAGGAAAACGTTTTCTAACATTACCCTCACAATCAAGACTCAATTCAGGGGAGAAATCAACGATTCCCTTAGAAATTTGCCAGAGAGCGCTGAAAACTTCCACAATCCTGACATAATTTTCAAGACCAAACTTATCAAAATGTGGAAAGGTATAGAGTTGAATAACATGAACTGCATTCTTCCAAGTTGCTCCGTTTTCTTTAAAATTGCACCATTTGTTCTGGATCAAGTTGTATGACTGTAGACGTAGAAGCTAAGGAACATAAATTAAGTTAAACTCCTACACTTCACTATCTCCCTGTAAGTAACAAGAACTGATCTCGAAATACAATGCCACATCAGCAAGATTTGATCGGATGCTCTTAGCACCTTCAACTATTCATCTCACTTTCCATCAACCCTTCAACTTGTTTTCATTCTATCTGTGTTCAATATGATTACTTCTGCTCAATAAAGCCTTGACTTCAAGTGAGACATCTAAAAACTGGAATGAAAACGAGATGTTTCAAATAGCACAAGGAGTAAAGAGGAGATACCTGTAGTGATAACTTAAATGAGCAGTAGTAGCGTTCCAAATAAGAAGTTGGTGCAAATACTATCTTTCATAGAGATGTTTCAAAATTGTAATTATTTGATTATTTAATAAGAAATATTCTATGATTCAAAATTATCATTCACTATTTTGTTCTACGAAGCCTCTGACTAATTTAAAACTTCATACCTGAAATGATAATCTCGGTGCAGGAATTTAGGGTCGATCTTAAATTCTAGATGCTGAGAATTGAATCTGAATCCTCCAAAACTTAAGACCATTGCTTGGAGAACACCAAAGGCGCCATTGACTATAAATTTATGACAACCCTGAAAAAATAGATGAGATAGATAAGAAAAATATAAGATATATATTCAGGTTATTGGCAAAAGTAGCAGAGAATGGGGGAATCCAGTAAGCTGGAAGGCACACCTGGCCACAGAAGAACGTGGACCATTCATGAAGGGGTTCAAAGGAGACATGTCAATCTTTAAATTCTAATTTGATCAATTCAAATCATAGGGTATTAGGAGCTCTCTTGTGGTAATTCGTAATATCTAGGTTTAAAATATTGAAATCATCTTTCAATAACCAAAATAAAAACATAGGTTTTTCACAATGAGTCACTCATTCTTCAAACTCACTACATTTGAACGAAAATAAATATAAAATGATGTGATCACATTTTAATAGCTTTCTGTTGATAGCATCAACCATCATATTTGGTGTGGTAATTGATGGGGTATTCAACAATTCAAATTGAGGTCTTACTTCCATCTGTAGTTGAATCTTTTCATGGTCTTATGCATTCCCTTCGAATATAATAACTATTGTGGAATTTGAATACCTATACGCCAAAAACTTATTTTTTTAGGTTTAAAACATCTTGAGTACCAAAGCTGTTGTTTTTGAAATTCTTCAGGAAATTGAGTGTAAGGCCCCGGTCGCCCCTCAAGCCTCCAGCGACATCAGATTTGAATCTGGACCCCCCAGACCCGCCCCTCACCTCCACAGCGGGACTTGGGCAAGGGGAGGGAAGGAGAACCCCCCGGATTGGAAGCCTTCTTCCCCCTTTCTGGTGGAGCCCTCGAAAAGTAGAGGGAGAAGTGTGGTGGGGGCTGGAACCGACCTGGCCCCTCAAGACCATCAACAGCCAGCCAGTGTCTTTCTGCCATTGGAGTAATACAGTTGTTCCTGGTAATCCCCGCCTATGAGTGGTATTAGTCAGTTGATCAGAGTGATCGTCGTTAAGTTATCGCAAAGCTCAGTAGTGCTCTTACCAAAAAACGTTGAGATCTGGAGGAGATCGCCCTAACAGTTATTGTACGCAAGCCTGTCCCAAGATGGAGACTCTTATTTTCCCCCCCGTGGATTGTGATTGCCACCCCTCACTGCCATTTCCTACAGTATACAGTAACGCTTTCTCTCTTATACATTGTAGATCCCTGGGATCTCTGATTTGGGATTTGATATAGCAATAGCTCACGCCCCCTCACGGTGCTTTCTAGTGATTTCTTTGGATTTGTGTTAAATGATCGGAGGAAATCCCTCCCCATAAGATATATTAAAGCTAGTGTAAGGCTCTTGCCTAGTTTGATATTAAAATCGTTGATCTTACTTCTAGTAAATCTTTACTGCTCGTTAGGCTCGCATATTGCTCTCATTGATCTTTTAGTGATTGCTCTACTATTGCAATAATTCCTATGACTTACATATTACATATTGATCTCTATTGATTCTCACATTGCTCATTACTACTTGCCTATTGGCTCTTGTTCTTTTGTACATGATTTTGCTCTTAGCTTGTAAGCTCGCACCATATATTTGATCCTATACTTTTATTCTTCTTTACCTATTGATTTGTATGTGCTTTTCGGTGATCTCACCTATATTTTTAATACATTGATCTCTTGTGATTGTGCGTTGATCATTCATACCCTTGTTCCTCTGCAGCATAAAAGGATCTTTGATAGTAAATCCCCTTCAGGGAATTCCGACCCTTCAGGTCCGCTACCAACCATTGTAGATTTGAAGATCTCTTCAAGATCCTGGGGGGATTTCCATAGAAGGGAGGCTTACAAGAGTGTCATTGTGGAACTGATCAATTCACCTAACACTGTAAAGGTAAATCAGCCGTGTTCAGCATCTATTCCTTTCAATAGAGATGGAAGAAGGCCCAACCCCTCGCATTTGATGGATGTTTCAGGACAGCATGGGCCAGTTGTATTGCTTCAACTTACAAAATATTGTCCTCTTCCCTCACTTGTTTTATATGTTGTTTTCATCCTACAAAAGTTTTTTTGATTTCTTGTTTGATACGGTAACATAACCCCATGCATTGGAGATTACAGGACACAGCTCTATTCATTTTGGTTGATTTTACAGTGACAGAAGTAGTTTTGACTATTTGTTGCAGTTCTTCATTTGAGATTATTCCATACACACCTATCTCAAATTTCACCAGTTTGCTTTAACAATGAAACAAAATATTCGCGATGTAAATTATACGCATTATGTAGCATATCCTTGCTCCCTCTGGCATGTAACATAACGGTTGTGATATTTTCGAAATTCCATGGGAACACCTTTTTTTTTAATACCTTTAACTCCTCACGTTGAACAGTAACATGGATAAAAAAAAAAACACATTTGAAGGGTTTCAACATGCAAAATTTACTCCTGCCCACACTTACAGATCCGCGCTCCTGTGTAGTGAATGCCCTACCAAGCTCTGAGCGTGCAAACAGTTCGCAAACCTTCTACGCTGCTCCAACAGCTGTTGGTTTTTGCCCAAACACAAAAGGGAGTGCAGTACATTCGTCGACGTCGATTGGACCGGTGTCTATGTTGCTACAACGTTGCTCAATATTTGTACAGTTCACTCAATGTTAGTTTGTACGTTTCTTTTTGTTTTCTTTTGTGCAAATAACGGAATTGACAGAGGAGACACAGATACAACTTATTGAGTTGTGTAAAGATTCCAGGTACTGTGGAACCCTAGAGATTCTGATTATTAAAAGAAAAACCTTAAAAATAAGATGTGTAGAGAGATAGGAAGTGGTATGGACAAACCAGCAGATGTTTGTGGCATTTCTGTAGTACCTGTTAATTCTTGAGATCCAGTACCAAGTTATATTTTCTCCCTCCTTGTAAAAATGATATTGCTGAAAACGCGGAGGACGTCTGTAATCTTCCATCAAATAATGAATTAGTATTACGTACACTGTACTTTCCACTGACTCATCAGACGACATGGTGTTCTGGTGAACTCTGTGGATCGTTGGAGGAGTACCCTTGTTTGCAACCCCGTTTCCACGTCTCGAGGAGCTTGGAGGGTTAGTTGATACGCGCCTTTAAGTAGTATTTTATGGGTACCCCTCAATAGCCAGAAAATTCATTAATTCCATGGGGACACTGTATCTAATTACCGATCTGACAAAAGTCACATTCAACTCAAGTTCAGAAAATCTGGGAAGAAACACAAATTAGACACATTCACGCACCTGTTTTTCCAGAGTTAACAGCCAAAGTGATACTGCATCAGAAACTTCTTTGAAGGTCTTTAGGTCCTTCCACAAATTTACAGCAGGTCTAAAAATCAAGAAAAAAATGTAAACAGTTATTTACCAAAAGTAGTAACTTGAAACATTCTACCAAGCAATGTAAGAGATACTTAGCTTACGTTTTGGATTTGTAAACATACGCTGGAGCACTACAGAGAATATAAGTTTTCCTAATCAGCAATTCGTCGTTAGAAAACAAATATATGACTGTGTTGATCATCACTACTTATAGATACTTTGAAAAATTCAACTCATATCTTTCCAGAGAGATGCCCCGGGTAAACGTCACTTTCAAGAGACCAAAATGTTGGAGAGGTATGTGGGAGTATCCTACACATATTAGCAAAAATCTTCAAGAGCTACACTTGATGAAATTTTTCATCAAAATCACTCTAGAACTTGTTAATATGTTACCAAAATTATGGCAATACAACTTAGCATTGTTTTTTTCAAATTTTGGAATACAAAAATATTGACAAATTTTCCATGAAAGAAATGAGACGAATCTAATGTGGCTAACATTTTTTAAAACACATGAAAGGGTTGAGTTGAATAAAAGTTCTATTCTAGAGGCCACTTTCACCAAACAATTGAAACCGTTTAAGGCAAAAGAGATTGGAAAAATAATGGAGATTGCCGAAAGTTGCCACTCATCAGAGTTTTCTAAGTTTAAACCCTAGCTGAGTTGTGGTTGGAACGACGAAAATCCCAAAAATAACTTTGATAATCTCCGTTATTTGTGATTTCAAGGTGACCAAGTCACTTTCAACGGTTTTTTAGTGACTTGTGAATATTGTAACTCATAAGAGAATGAGAGAGAATTTGGAACAACGATATAACGAGAAATTGCCTGAAGATTTAGCAAATATTATAACTCCCAAACTGATGGTTTTATGAGCGCTTGGCCTCATTGATACAAGTTATAAATGGGTTTTACTATAAATTATGAGTAATAACAACAGGAACGACCTGCCATACAAATAGGAAATAATGAATAATAGATTATAACTGCCTTATGACGGGATAATGAATGGAAATATTGTAGGCACCTACTGCAATCCTGCAGTAGTTGTTAATCTCATTTAATATCACGAAAACTTCATCAATAAAATAAAAGGGAAATGAAATAAGGAACTGGGAAACGTTAGCTTGACTTGACATCAGCTGAGTGAGGTTCAGGTTGTGCAGGCGCAGCAAAATGTAAAATTCAGATGATGAGTTTGTAAACTTTGAACCACACTGTGGAAGGTGAGCTCCAACTTTTCACTTTGGGTTTAACTAACCCAGATGTGGGTTGGTGAAAGGTGCCAAAAGTCTTTCAAGGTCTGGCCAATCTCCATTACCTAGTATTCTGGTGAAAGTGGCCCTAGGTGAAGGGCCAAGAGTCACGTGACAGCTGGCAAACGTTACATACAATGTCAAAACTTAGCAATGAGTCTGGTAGGGGAAGTTCAGTTGTCCCCCATAGTTCGAAAGTGTGTTCAAACAGGATGAGGTTTGCTCAGCTCAAAAGAGTTGTTGACCCATTCAGTTATTTTTCTTTGGATTTGAAAACTTCTCCACACAGTGGCGTAACAGAGAGGCAATGCAGGGGGGCCCAGGAGCGAGGAGGGAAAATGGGATCATGAGGTTAAAACCACCCTGCATGAAGTGGGAGGGCTGGTAAAATTATTCCCAATCATGACGAATTTTATTGTTTAAATTCGTGATTAATGTTATTTATGCAACCATACTTTGTACTTTCGTACACTGCGGATGTCTAAGACCAAAACAATTGGAATATTAAGTTACCTAGGGTAATGAGTTTTGATTTTGGGTCTTTTAATATTCCTTGTTGGCATTACTGCTTATCCCTCCGCCCAAGCCCCGTACTGTACTGCACGTTAAATCTACTGATTTTCTAAATTCTGTGCTAAACAGTAACGTTTAGCGTTTACTATGTTGTTTTCATCGTAGGTGGCAATAATAAAAACTCTCTATTGAATAAAAAAGTGCACCGGTAATAGTTTAAGTAAAAAATTATCATATTCTCGACCTATGATGTGGAACATTTCAATACTGAATGAACAATGAGGTGTTTTAGTTTCAAACTTGCAGTTGCATTAACTTATGTTGACTTTAATTATGTAATGGGTAAACCAAAGACAAACACTGTTGAGTGTGAAATAATTAATTATAGGCGAAGAGGAATAGGAAGTTGTCAACAATGTTTCAAAACCCATTCCCAAATAGTAAAAATGTGGGCTTTTGTTGTAGAGAGCCAACTGAGCCGGGATGTTATGCCTGGTAGCAGCTGCCAACGTAAGAAATGTATTTCCCTGTCATTTCTTGCTCTTTCTAAAGAGTGGCAAACTTCCGTAATGTAACATTATGATGAAAATACTAAAATGTGATGATGATAAATGAGAATTGCGCATATACCATACTGAATTACGAAACTGTTTCATTACGTTCTATCGGCGATCAATTGATCCACAAATAACTTGAGGGCGGAGAGGGGAATAAAGTTTGCAGGGGCCCCCAAAAACACTGTTACGCCACTGTCTCCACAGTATTGTCGCATTTTGATTATGACCAGACACCGAAAGAAAGTTGATTTACTCCACTTTGTGAATCTGATTCAGACCCCTGCAATACATTCATGACTCAACAGCACACGTCATGCATTCATAGATACTGAATACTCACAATGTATGGTGATTTCCTCCGTAGCACCCTTCACTCACAGTTAAATAGTCAGCATTCTTCGGTGCTATGTCTGTACTATTTGGAGGGCAGCATGAGGCGTTGTTGTGAAGTAATACATTGGACAGAACGTAGTACATAGTCGCATTAATTTTTATCCCATTCAATGCACCAGCAGCTTTAGAGTGACTTATAGAGAGACCAGTCTCCCATAAACTGTACCAAGCATTGATGTGCTCTTGTTTAATCATGGCAAAACTAGCTGTAGTCGAATTTTTGAAAATCTGGGGAAAAAAACCAACCATATATACTTGTTTAGGAGTTCCAGTTAGGTAGCAGAGTCGCACGTCGCTAATCAAACATAATCAGAACAAATAACAATTCGTGCATAAACTTGTAGTGAATAATGTACTAAAATTTCATTAAAATAATTTTAAAATCTATAAAGCACTGAAAAATTTTAAATCCACTGGAATATTACTCAGAAAAAGTTAATTAGCATTATCTGTATCCTCAAAGCACCCAAATGTCAAGGCAGTAAGATGACTTAGGACATTCGCTCATAGGATCATGGTGCGAGACTTTTCGAAATTGTCAGAACGTTGAAATGTTCATTGTTTCAGTGGAAAATTAGTAAAATTTGAGTGTGAAAATTACTTCAAGTTATCAACTGAAAAATGATTAAATGAAAATTAAAAAGGTTTAGTTTGAAGTAAAAATGGTTTAGATCAATGAAGAAATGTTCTACTGAACCAACTTAATTCTCCTACGTCCCATTGGAACCATCTAACAACAAGTACGTTGGCGTGTTATTTACCTCCAGGCACCGATCCTCAAAACTGGTTCTTTTCTCTTTGTAGCTCCCAGAAGGTACCGTTTCATAATGAACGATAGTTGGGATTCCGATCATCACTGACTTGCGAGGTTCAATCTGTACAGACGAAAAAGTTAATTTCAATACACATTTGGGCCTCAAGGTTTCCAAAGCAAGGATGGCAAGTTCATAAAATTAATAAATTCATCGCACACCCTATCATCAATATTTAAAAAACAAGGAATTAAATGTTGATGTAATGATCCAAACACATCTTTCATGCATTGCAGAATAGGTTCTACAACTCACAGCTATATAAATGAGCAACATTGTTTATTAGTGAATTTACATTGATGTAGTATCTAGATATTATGCATTTACGCTACCGTTTTTTCCATTTCTTAAAACACTTCTGGAAACCTACAATAAGCCAAACATAACAGCGAGAAAACTATCACCTATAACCCCTTTGGCAATCAGCCCCACCTACAAACAAGTTCGTTGTAGCATCCAAAAACCATATCTCTGACGTTCACCAATTGCTGAAAGAACTTCAGTTGTACTTGTCTACCTGAGTTCCAGAACTTTAGCGTGAGTCGAATGAGAAGGGCAAATGAAAATATTTGCTACTTCTCACTTGCTTACACGTATATACAATGTTTTGAATTTCCACCATAAACTGTTCAATAGGAAAATGAATGAACAGCCGCCCTGCATTTGAAGGGTTCAGGGCAGGGAATCAGTTGCTTTGGCTTTTAGGACGGAGCTGGCATTCTATTTTGTGTACTAGAGACTTCAAAACTCTACAAAAAGAAAGAATGCTCCACCCTCTTCTTTGTATGGTTTTACACGGGAATCATTGTAAATTCATGGTAACATTTCCTGTGATGGTTGTTTACCAGCCATAATATAAATCCATATTAATAGGGCACCAAGCGGATCCAACAACACTCCAAACTCGATGGATCATTATAAAATGAAATAAATTATAATAGGATATAAACAATAATTGGTGTTCAAGTACATATGTATATGATAGTAGGTAATCAATAGTTGAGTGTCACAGATTTTCCCACGTTTTAAATCAATGTAACATTGCCAAATGTGAATTATACTGTTACCTTCATCTGTGACACAGATTTCCTCAGCAGGCATAGAACGATTTCTTGGTTTGACGGTGTTTGGTCACTAGCAACCACTCCAGATATCAAGTGGTATGGACTTTTTTCAGTTTTAGATTCAAGAACCCTAAAAATAAAAAAAAAAAAAAAAAAAAAAAAAAAAACAGCATGAATTAACAATAATATCACTGTTAAATTCCTTCAAACTAGGAATAAAATTCCTTGTACAAGCAGCAACTCCATATCACCAGTTGAAATTAATCACAGATTACCGGACAACATCAGACTTGAACTAGGAAAGATCAAGACATCAGATTTTTGGGAGGTATCAATTGTGCTCGAAATATGGCAAAGAACAATTAAACCCCGAATCATTAGATTCATTCTCCAGAGATTGATATAGGAGATACATGAACTCACGGCTAAGGGATTCATAAACTTCACAGTACACAATTCAATTCATTTACAGACTTATGCTTTGCTTTATAGCAACTTTATTTGGGAGGCACTACAGTTGGGTTGATAAGGGAAAAAAATGTAACACATTAATGAGGAAATTATATATAACGAACCTGACTAATCTTGAATTTGCTGAGGGCCACAAATTCAGGACAGGATCTACCAGTTTCAATGGGATGTTTTCATCAGAAGGGTTAACTATTCGCATTTCCTGGATGAGTACATTAGGCCGACTTCTGTGAGCGTAGATGTATGTTGATGCAAGAAGCCCATTGGAGAAGCATGTGTACTTGTGTACAATGCCAGTGACGAAGTGGGTCACGATAGCTTCATCCATGTCATTTCCATAATCGCTAACGATGTCCACTATTGGTGACCACCCAACGCTTAATGATAATGTTCTAGATTTACGTAGAAAAATGCTAGGAGACTGGGCTAATGTGAGGGCAAACAATCCGTTTCCCACCATAGGAATGAATCCGGAATCGTCTTTCTCTCCAGTCTGTACGTCATTGTAAATATTAGCATTTCCTTCTGCTTCTTCAAAATGAAATGGCAGAAGTCTATCTTCCATACATCTTTGGACTGAAACTGAAAAAGGGAAGAAAACCGACAAAAATGAAATGACATTACTAAAACAAGAAGCAACGAAAACATGGAAATCAACTGAAAAACAATATATTTAATTTCTGTTTACTAAATTAAATGTACTTAGAAGAGAGAGAAAAAACATTTATTGATCATTATATGGGCTGGAATATTGGGTTTGTGAAAAGTATAAATTGATATTGCAAAAGCTGAAATTTGTATGCCAAAAGTTGAAATTGAGTCGCCAAACGTTTAAATTGAGATGCCAACAATATTAAAATTGATTTGTGGCAAAGGTTCAAATTAATTTGCCAACATTTCCAATTTGATAATATGCCAAAAATTAAAAATACTAAATTTTTAATTAAATATTTAAAATTAAAAAAGTAGAAAATGACCACCATGACTAACCATTTTCAGTTAAAAATAATTCATTACCGTAACAAAGCTTGACAGCACATAATTTTCTCCTTACCTGGTCGTTGTGGTATCTGACTAGAATTGGAAACATATAATGTTCCGTGATACCAGAACTTCAATAAAATTAGAGTCACGAGGAGACTAATAATGAATTTCCTGCACCTGAAACAGATTTATTTTCTTAGCCAGGAATCAAATGACACCAATATTGCAAGAGTAAGATCGAATGATTTGAAGTTCCACTAGACAACTGCTTTCAATTGTACATTTGAAAAGACAAAAACCATCAGATAATGAATATCACTCATACTCATGTGTAAGGATTTAGTGTTATGAGGAAGCAATAAATAATGACTTGTATCATGATAAAGCATAATCTGCGTATCAGGTGAGATAAATATTGGAGATAATTCCCGCAAAAGAAGGCACTTTGAATAATTTTTGTAAAATAAAACTACCTACTAATTGTAGCAGTAGTGTGATATCACATCCTGAACCCACCAATGCTCGCCATGTTATTCCCTCAGTGTCCTTGAAACACACACAACATCAAAATGATATGGAATGTCCCATCCTGATAGGAGAATGTCATTTTCATTGCATGAAATAACTACTTTTCTTCACTCTTGAGGAACTGCTACAACCCACTCCTCACTGCATCATCCTCAAATGAACACCAACCCCTCTGAACTGAAGAAGTTCAGTTGGAGAAGTCTAATCCCAAATATGCCGTTGCTTGACGCAGCAGTGGAAGATAATCGACAATAGCACTACAGCATTGGGCACCAAGTGGAGATCCTCCATTACCAAAACCTGATACTGAACCCTTGGAGCAGGCATTCTATCCAAATCTTTCGGTTCAAGACGAACATCCTGCACAATCTTCTTGGTCCCAAGATATCCTCCCACTGGAATCTCCTATTAAAGACAGGAATGAAGGAGAAGATAGTTCGAACCATTCCATAACAACCAATTTGCTTCAGCCTCGAAGAACTTGACATCAACCTACTCATTTGGAGGGCTGGTGCATCTGGCAAAAATGAAAAAGTTACCTGATAATAATATCATAAGTGTAATATTGTCATATTGTTTTCCAAATCATGTCCCTGAATCCTCATTGAAGAGCAGAAGAGTTTCAAACTCATACACCAAATAGAGCCGCAGGATGGGTGAGTCGTGAGTTTGGTGAGGGTTGGGGGGGGGGGGGGGTTAGGAGTTTTTCGGCAAATTAACAGGACCAAACTCTTATTACAACATAAGATGTTAAATTATCGTATGTTGCAGTTAACAGCCAGAGCAAAGATTTTCGTTGGGAACTAGGGAGATGTCACATTCAACTCTCTTCTCAACGGAATCTCAGATTTGAGATTAGTATGACAAATAAGGACTTATGCCCGTTTTTGTGACGTAAGAGAAACACGAAAAGCATTTAAAAGCGAAATATTCGGAAACGAAGCCTCTAATTGACACAAATCAGTTGTATAATCCAAGTGGGACGGCCAATGAATATACTTATTCTGTAAAACGGCTGAGTAGGATTGATTAGAATGGCAGAAGGTTTCCTGAAGAATTTGGACTTGACCACCGCACATATCAGACAGAGCCCAGTCATAGTACGAATTTCTTGCAAGCTGTTTTCAACTGTTGATATTATAAAACACACATGTCGCCCGGATGACAAGGTGCGTTATGTATAGAATAAAGAAATTCAGAATTTAAGGATCCACAGGAGCTCGGCAACATTATTTCTACAAGTGTATTATATTTTATCAACAGTTGTATTATAAAGCTGATGTTCTTCTCGCCACGTCACTAACAAATTCACACGTTCACCAGCTGCCCTTGTGACCCATCTGTTAGAAATTGGACACAAAGGTGGAATTCGATCGCGGCAATTGTAGTATCTTTCTTCAGAGATTCGAGGAAAGGAAAACCTCAACCTAGACCACACCCCCCACAACACCGATTGACCAAATTCCTCAGCCCCGAAACCTCAGCTTGCAAAAACCACTCCAAAGCTATTCAAACGGGAGGTAAGGGCGAAATTTCGCTAAAAGTAGTTTGGAAATCCTTTAATTTAGAAAAACTTCCTGAATAAGTCAAAATAATTGTCAAACAATAAAAATTATATGACATAACGAGGGCGGTATCTAGTCGTAACCAATTCACCGGTTTCGCCCTAATTTCCGTGTGTAACGCATTTCCATTTCATTTCCTGAAAAACCGGCATCACCCCCTTCCTACATCTCATCCCGCAGGATAACTTACAAAAGCTATCACCGCGTTGAATGGAAAATTACTCATCCAGCATTGTTAGTTTGGTTCCTATATTTACATTGTAAATCAACAGTATTTAACATGCGAACTCACCAAATGACATATTCTATCACACGTTTCCATTTTTTTAAAAATTCCGTAAAACCCATCTCATTGTTAACAAGATTTTCTGAAACGCCGTGCCCAAATTATGAAGTTGGGACGGAAAATATGATCACTGAACTCACGCTACATACCCATCCGAAACCGAATAGAATTAAGTTCCAAAGATGTAAATAAAGTAAATAGATACGCGTTATCAAATAGGTTATCGTGATGTTATTGTTAGGGTGGGTGATTTGATTTCGATGTCTTTGGTGGATTGAAGGTGGAATTCAAGTGTCTCCAACCACCACCACTTTCCGATCGAAACTCAAGCATTTTAGGGATGGGCTGAGCTGTTATTTTTCAATAACTATCCATTTATCACGATCCACCAGAAATCGATTATAATAGCTGGTTATTTCAATAACATGTTACTGTCACGCATCTTCATAACAATGTTCAGGAGTAAATACCTGATTTTCTTACCTTACACAAAGTATGTACCATCTTCAGTATTTTTAGCTGTGAGGTACGAAGGAGCCAAGGAAGATATTATGTGAAAGAGAATGATTTATTGAAAATTATCATCTCTTTAATCAGGGTTGACCCCCCCCCCCTTAGCTTCATGATGCAAACCCCCCACCCCATGTAAGTTGGCGCCCCCTCCCTAAAACAAAAATGTGAAAAATGCTCGTAAGCACCCCTTATTTTATCTAAAACTAAAAGAAGATCTGTATAGGCATTAAAAAAATTCAAACCCAGTTGGCAGTAGACAGAACTGACAATATTTGAGCCCTGTCATTGTCATTTATACATCTCAGATGGAAAAACAAACCATTTTTAAATTGATTACCAGGTCCATTATTATTTACGTTCTATCTAGTGATGTAATTTATTTTTGAATGTCGTCACATTAAACACCGTTTCAATCAACTTTAACCCCCCCCCCAAGAATTTCAATGACGCAGTCCGCACCATAGCCCCCCCCCCCCTGTGGGCACCCCCGGCTTTAATCGATATAAAGAACAAAAAAATTTGTTAAGAAAATATGTTAAAACATTCATCCAAAAAATCACAGTAAAAAATAACCGTGACTAGGGGTGAATAACTGTAAGCCCTCTTTCCCTATTAATCCCTAAATCACCTGAAATTCCTAATTAAAACATGTAATAAGTGAATATCCAATGAAAGATTTTGGTAGCTGGTCTTGCGATCAGTGATCCCAGAAGGGGACAAACAACTACGACCCTATAGTGCTGCAGGGAAGTTCAGGAATCCAAAGGAAACGCACATGTGAACAACAAAACACATATAATGCACCTCTACACTTCAAATATATACAACAAAAGTATAGTACTAAAAATAGGCATTCAAATTTGCATGAGAAAACATATAGGATCGAGGTTGTTGTAAGGTAAGAAATTATCAAAGTACCAAGTACAAAAGAACATAAATGTTATGCGAGATCACTCTCGTACTCAGGGTTGCAAAGGTAAGATTTACGTAAAAATGGTAAGTAATATTCATTAAAATACTGTGGAAATATTCAGAGTACACTGTTATGTGGTGTGTTGCACTGAGTGCACCAACAATCACAAGAGATCTTACTTTAAGAATTCAATGCTCCTCAAGGGGCTGTGTTCAAAACAACTAGGCTGGTTAAAATGTTGAATATGACAAGAAAGCTGCAGGGCGAATACAATAAAAATGAGAAAGATTACTGTATCCAGGCGGCATATACAGAGTGCTTGTGCACAACACGCGATCGCAATCGCAATCCCGAAAGGAACTGAATAGGGACTTCACAATTTCGACTGAGGGACACTTTACTATGGTACTACTACCACTAATAACAATCTGAAGCACAAGATCTCATCAGTTCACAACTCAACAAAACAAAAGTTCACCACGTGGTCACAAATGGAGGGACGCGCAACACAATGTTATAAAGCGAGAGAGATGTTTACTTGACACTTGCCCCTTCCATTGAGCTGAATGCAGTAATAATGCTCCGCCACCCTCAGAGGATGACCCAGATGATTGAAATTGTCGGATTCATCTCCCAAGGCGACAGATTCGAGAATTGGGAAGGGCCAACTAACAATATCCATCATAGCAGTTAAACGTACAGTTCCTGAGGATTTTGAGTTTAGACAAGTGTTCTAGCGCATTTCATATATTTGTTTCAAGTTAAGAGATATTAAGTACCTACATTTGATTATTACTATACAGGGTGTTCCACGAGTTGTGCCCCCCCCCCTCCCCTCTCATCTTAAAATGATCAAAATGGGAGTAAACAAAAATAATGTTTTCTGGATGTTCATACTTATTTCCAAGGATCTCAAATATCATATTTGCGCACTCCGCACAATTGCGCAACCATTTGCAATCGACACTAACTTTCTTATTTTAAATGAGAACCCCAATATTTTATTACGGATTCGGATTCTACCCAAGATTTCATGAAAATTTGACCCCTCAAACGATTTATTTGATTGCCCATAACTGGTTCAGTGAGCACGCAAGGTTGCGCAACCCCAAAACTGTCAAATAATTGATGATGGCGAACTGTAAAGTGTGGCACATGAATTTCCATTGTTTTTTATTAACCCTGATTCACGTGATGCTATCTGTTTTTTGATTTGACCCAATTTTTGCGGAATAATGACCAAAATTTGTTTATTTTGCCTCCGTTTTTTTATTTTAGGCGCCTGTTTTTAGATTGTAACGGTGATTAATTTTTGAGGTCTGGTTGACAAATGTAAAAATAGATTTTGAAAACTTCTTCAGTGATCAAGTAAAAAATAATTTTAATCTGAGAGTTGAAGGTCGGCATAGATGATGATTTTTCATGCAAAATAAACCAATTTCGATCATCATTCCGCACAATTTGAGTTGAATCAAGAAATAGATGTCCCTCTAGATGTCTGAATTGAGAGTCAGAGCTCGTTCCCTAAACTGGTAGGGCGTAAGTCCAAATGAGAGTTTTTGTATATTAGTACCTTATTTGCTAATAATCTGAAATATGATCCTTTAACGATAGTTAGCGACCGAGGGTGACTCCCAGATATTGATATTATTATTGGAGGTGTTAATTAGTGGGACTCCTTCATAGAGTAGAGGAACATCCTGAAACCTTCTACGGCAGGATCTTCAGACTTTATTGTAACTCTAGAAATTAAAATAGAATGTTTAGAATATTATTAAAATATCTCAACTGGCAACGTTATTGCTGTCTCATCTCTTAACTATTTCATTACCTTCAGTGCGATAGTATTCATGATCTTTCTCTTTTGTAATGTTGCTCACAGAATAGTAGCCTAGTAACCTCGATTGAATTGGATCATTGGTTTGGGAGATATATTTGTGCAAAATTATTCCTAGTATAGTTACTGAAGTCTCGGATTTGAACTGAAATATCCGAACGCTTTGCATATCCGACAGTTCGGGTTTTTATGAAACTCCTATGTGAGAAACTACACAAATTTGAAACGTAATAGTAAATGTTATCAAACGTTAACATTTTTTAGTGTTGATTTTGACAACAAATACTGCTTGAGTTGGGAAATTTTGTGTCCCCCAATATTTGAATCTGTCGATTCCCCTGTCTCTGAAATGAAATTTTGTTACTTGTACCATCTGAATATTGCCTTAACAAACGACTACCCACCTCGCATGCAACCACTAGATTCTAAATCATATAACATTAAATATTACCACCCCTAACAAATTTTGAAAGTCCATCGGTAGCGTTCTTCGGTGATGATCGATTAAAGTATGTAATAAACGTCAGTTTCTACCTTTTCATGAGTAGCTTCTTTGCAAGGTGAGGAACAAATGAAACCATTATGACATGCACAATTCGTGAAAACATCCATTTATTTTACAAAATTATCTCTATTTTATTCATAAATTAGTAACAAATAAAATTGTTCCTTTAATTTATTGCTGTCTATAAATTGTTGGGATTGTTTTTGTTTTTTTCATTAACGGAAGGTGACCATTTCAATTATTGCAGGGTTGTACAGTAACATCGTTGCGTTGACAGCCCACATGAAGTCCAGGTGGTTGAAATCGTCGTAATTGATCAAGAGCTTGCCCTTGACGTTCTTCAAGGATTTGGCGAGGCGAAGAACCTCCTGAAGAAATCACAAACCAATATATTATATAGGAATATTTCATCACCTAGTGAAGTTTACCCAGTAAAACTAAGCAACAGACGATTTCCAAGGAGAAAAAGGAAGAGGCGCATGCCCTGGGAAGAGGTAACAATTGACTAGGTTTACGACTGTGAGCTTCAAGTAGGTACCTTGGTACTAAACTATTCCATTCTGTTGATTCGCTTCTGACTCGGTTCATCCTTCCATCAACCAGCTTCGATTCAAAGAAAAAATATAAATAAAATTGAATGACAAACTGATTTTCTGTACCAAGTCGGTTTTGGGTGAAAAAGTCGATTACACGGTATAAACCCACGTCTTTCCTCCATCGAACGTCATTTTCTGCAAAACATTTCACGAGAACAACTATTACTTCTCATATCGTTGGAAAGCCGAGTTTTTTCTGGGTTGTGGGAGTTACAAAACCTGTTTGGTATAAGCAAAAGAAAACACAGAAAAAGGTAGTTTTTTTTCATAAAATCTCGAAATTTCATCTTCAGAACGATTGTCAAGTTCTTCTAAAGCATATTGAAATTTTCTTTATTGTACCCAAGAAGACAGGAAATCTAACGCTCTTTCCAACGGTGTCCTCAAAATCTATCTTGAAGGAAGTTATGGCCAGTTTAGTAACCCAAAATAAAAACCATTATAATATGTACAGTTTAAGAAAACATTAATTTATTTTACAAAATTATCTCTATTTTTTTCGTAAATTCGTAAAAATAAATACAATTATAACAAATAAAATTGCCTTTTTCATTTATTGCTGCATATAAATTGTTGGGACTGTTATTTTTTTCATTAACGGAAGGCGATCATTTCAATTATTGCTGGGTTGTACAGTAACATCGTTGCGTTGACAGCCCACATGAAGTCCACGTGGTTGAAATCGTCGTAATTGATCAAGCGCTTGCCCTTGACGTTCTTCAAGGATTTGGCGAGGCGAAGAACCTCCTGAAGAAATCACAAACCGATTCTTCATCATTACACCAATATATTACACAGGAATATTTCATCACCTAGTGAAGTTTACCCAGTAAAACTAAGCAATAGAAAATTTCCAAGGAGAAAGAGGAAGAGGCGCACGCCCTGGGGAGAGGTAACAATTGACTGGGTTTACGACTGTGAGCTTCAAGTAGGTACCTTGGTACTAAACTATTCCATTCTGTTGGTTCGCTTCCTACTCGGTTCATCCTTCCATCTCGCAGCTTGTAGAAATTCGAAGAAAAAAAACCATTCGATTCAACGAAAAAAGATTAATGAAATTCAATGACAAACTGATTTTTTGTACCAAGTCAGTTTTGGGTCAAAACGTCGATTACACGGTATAAACCCACGTCTTTCCTCCATCGAACGTCATTTTCTGCAAAACATTTCACGAGAACAACTGTTACTTCTCATATCGTTGGAAAGCCGAGTTTTCCCTGGGTTGTGGGAGTTACAAAACCTGTTTGGTATAAACAAGAAAAAAAGGTTTTTTTCCCCTAAAATCTCGAAATTTCATTTTCAGAACGGTTGTCAAGTTCTAAAACATATTGTTCCAACGGTGTCCTCAAAATCGATCTTGAAAGAAGTTATGGCCATTTGTTAAGGTGAACCCAAGGAAGATATGAACGGTTGTGCAGTTAACTGATGGAGGTTGTATTCCAAATGAATGCGTACATGTTTAATGAACGAGTATGGAAATACATAATTCAATTCGTATTCGCCGATACAGTGAACCAATCAAATAAATACAGGTGTTGTTGAATAAAACCTTAGGGCGCTTCTGCCAAAGTTGAGGTTTCGCGGGTAGCCAACAATATCACAAAATATCCTGCTTTGCCACTGAAGTCACTTCGATAACTATGATATGAAGTCAGTCAAGTTAACAAGGGTGTAAGAGCAAGCTAAAAACGAAGGAGAGAACTGACTCCAGACTCTGTTAACCAAAAACGGGAAAATTTCGTTTGGAGGGGAAGTCAAGAAAATTTAGAGTGGGGAATCGCGGGGAGCAGAGAGAGGGGGATAGTAGAAACCAATCAGGGACGGGGTTACAACTACCTCAGGAAACTCCAGGGTGCTAGGGGGGAGACTACAACTGACTGACCGTTTGCCAGAAAGAAGGGTGGCTTGGGAAAAACCAACGGCACAAAGCAGCTTGGGGAATTTGGAGTCCATTAAAGGCTTTAAATATTCTCACATAGGAACGGGATTATCGAACAATGAGGTACCAACAGCGGCGAGTATGGTACCTGTGGGCCTTGAATACGAGTCAAGTGTGGTTTTCAAGAGGTAATGACCCAAACACCGAAAAACTCTTCATGATCCAAAACCATTTCAGATACATCTGAACACCATTTTAGTAACCCAAGGTTGGAAATTAAAAAAAAAAAAAACTTGAATGTGAAATAACTCAAAAACGAAGCCTTTAAAATTAAAAGTCTAGGAGGCATTTTCTTGTTGGAAATAAGCTCTTGGGACGACTCTTGATGTTTGATGAACTTCTTGCTGGACACCCAGCATGTTTCTGTGCTCTCCCTCAGTTTTAGGGGAGGTTGATGTGCTCGTGTCTGTGAATTCCACCAAATATTTCGAATTTAAATCATCAAGCAATGTGAAATCTAGAAATTTTGTTTCCTCTCTTCTTCAAGAAAACTGACTACCTATAACCTTATGCCTGAGACTTCTGTTTTTCATTTTGCATTGTTTGGAGCCTTTACAACAACTTCATTCTCTGAGAAATTTCGATAAAAGAAGTGAATTTGTTTCGAAGGATGTAAAGACGTGTCATCCAGATTCCTAACGAAACAACATTTGCTGTGGACAAAAAAGACTGTTGCAGTCGTTGACGAGGAGAGTTGTTTTGATGACGCATTGCGACCTCATTTTCTGGCCTCCATCCGTTTGGGAAAATATTAATTTTCCTGCAATAACCGTTCGCTCACTCATGTCTCCCAAGTTTGACGTGATACATCCTTTCTCAAGTAGATAAATAAATTATGGTATTTAGTGGTGATATAGGTGTACATATGTTCGTCTTCTTTATGAACTTTCCTCCACACATCCAATAAAAAATGTAACAACAACTAACCGGTTCAGTAGCGATATTGTCGTTTTTAGAGTAGTATAGAAGCATCGGCACGTTGATTTTCTCCAGTGGGTAACTTGGTGGGAAGATGGAGCCGTACTTCACCATGTTATCGATTGGCCCGTAGTCATATTGGTTGAAATGTCCTCCTGCAATAATAAGAAGTCAAAGCAATGAAAATTTGCCTGGAGATGAAACCGAAATAACATTTTGCTTCTCATTCTGTCTGAGGAGCAGAGCAATCATGCAATTCTGCAAGTAACCAGAAGTTGACTGAGAGAACACAAAATTTTCATTTGTGTTTAACTGTGAGGCCCGCATGATAGAACTATGCAAATTATCGCTCTTTCCAACATTATTCTCATTTTTATTTATTATTTTCAACAGTTAGCCTTTGTAATCGACCAAGAAAGAAATCAAATGAAGCATCCCCCCCCCATCAAAAGTTGTTAGTTAACGATTCAAGATACGCTGGTTTCAAAAATTGACTTTAAAAAAAAAAATCCCTCTATCCCCTGTGAGACGTTATTCTCTAAAAACACTTAACAAAGTTCATGAAGTTCTCGATTTCTTGACCGATCAAAAAAAGAAAGAATATTGATAAATCGAAATCTCAAAAACTTTCGATGTAAGGGCGTAGTTTTCTTGTTGGATTAAGATAGAAATTAATTCGCTGATTAATAAGACCACTCAGGTTGCTGCAATGTAAAAATTCCAAGCAACAGCCCTGGCACAAGATGAATATTGAACTAAAGATGGATACCAATACACTACCCGTAGCTCTGTCTCTCAAGCTTAATTCAAATGAAAATGATACGGGAAAACTCTGGATGACGCTTATTTTGCTATTAGCTGTAGAATCGATGTGCATCTACCTTACACTAGAGGTAAACAAATCTTTTTAGTAGGTACAATAGCGTAGTTACCGTTCTTGGTTAGTTGAATGAAATGTTGCAGTTGTTTCACGGAAGCTCCAGCTGGAGCATAGTGCGTTATTAGATGAGCCAGACTCTGGAAAAACGGAAAAATGACGATTTAGGGTTTAAGAGTGAACAGAATGAAATGTACTGTAATGGGCTTTATGCTTATGAGTCGACCCATAGGTAGACTGGTATCGGGTTTCAAGCTGTTAACAGTAGAAACATATTGTCTTCTATTAATCAATCCAATGTCTTCTATTATTCCAATGTCAATAATGTTCAACTGCAGAGATCATAACAAATTTTGATTTTGCCAAATACATTGACAGGATTTAGAAGGTATTTGGGTGTGTTAGAGTAATTATTTCGTCTAACTAAGTAATGGTACGAAACAGGGGGGGGGGGGGATGGTTAGGTAATATAGAAGTAACTAGAACACAAGTTATTCCTCAGGGCCTTTGAATGGCGGGTTACCCCAGTGCTTGATGGGGTAAGCTCAGTTAGCTTGATTGGCTAGGGCAGATACACAAAAGGAACATGGAGCCACGTGGCACGTGGCCTGGAGGCATTTGATGGAAACCAAATTAAAAACACGATTTCAAGGAAAAAAAAAATCGCCTAAATGAAATTAATTTGAGTTCAGGAACACAAACAAGGAATATCAGACTTGAATTTATTTGATTGAATGTACTTCTTAAGATCTGTAGAAAGAAAACTGCAAAAACCAAGTATGATTGGGAATAGCAAGATGCTTATCCCACAATCTTTGGTAGAACTGAACACAGTTTTGGCTCAGGGAACACAGGATAATCTGACGAGGGTTGAAGATACTTAAATGTAAGCGTAAGTCAAAAACCATCTCTGGAAGCCACTAATGAATTCCCCCAATTTGTAACAAATCAAAAATGACTTGTTTCAGTTACTTATGATATTAAAATCGTTTCATAAGATAACACTGCAGTAAGGAGAGAAGAGAGGGAATATGATTCACAGCCACTGTAAGGAGTTTGAGGGGGGACACTTCTAATAACAACCAGGACCAACCCAGCCCCACCCCTGCCCCTTGATTCAGCCACACTTTGTAGTTGACCCCCAGGCTCGAGTCTACCTCTCAGGGTAGCTGCGCCTGCGATTTCCTCCATGTCTGGATACCAGCCCTAAAGCATTTAAATCAAATACTTAGGGAGAAAGCTGCCACATGGGTCTTAACTTTGTGGGTGTATTTCACTGATGTTATGATGGGTTGACTTACGTCATTGCTGAGATGGTTATCGGTTCCAGCCAATTGGAACATGGCAGTTTTGCACATGTTCCCTAAAATGAAGTCATCCTTGCAAACAATCTCCCCCAAGGCTCGGATGACAATGTTGCCATGCAAAATGGACTCGTAACCTGAAGAGCGTGCCGCCCACTGCAAACAGAGTACACCAGAATAATGAACAACAGCGTTTCGAAATGTAGAATCTAAATGAATGTAAATAATTAATTATATGAATTAGTAAACCAACTAGGGACAGTTCCACTGACAGCATAATTCATGAGTGTTGTCTCAAACTCGAAGAAATAGCACTTCATGTGTTAGTTTAATTTAAAAAACTAAAAACTTCATTATAAAATTACTACATAGAAGTTGATTATAGCCTGAAATCACTGATATATTTATAATGGACTAGGTTTATGATACATTACCCATCTAAAATATTGTAATTGCATTCAAGATGCAAATACTTGGGCTCCCGCCAGCCATTTGTTCTAGCTCAGACCTTGGGTTAAATGGGCAAGATGTAATGACCTTCAGGAAACTGCAGTTTCTTCGAAACATACACCCCCAGGGGAAACCCAGGAGAACAAGAGGAGCCTCAAGATAACTGTACAGTTTCCAAATGAGCCCATCCCTTCTGACTCAGCTTTAAACTAGGATTGAGCAGAATGACAAGATGCTATTAGGTCTCCCTCAAGTGGTTCCAGATGTTCTTCTAACGCTTTCCACCATTCCTAGAATAGTTCTTACAAAACTCAATGACTTTGTTCTTTCATGAGGAAAAGAGTGATAAGGAATCCAGTAGTTAATTAATTTAGTTTGTGATCACACGTCGCTTTTGCTATCATGCACATTTCCAATGTCTGGATTTGTCACTTGCAGTAAACTTTAGTGAAATTTATTGTTAACATTTAATGCTCTTCCAAATCAAATAAAGCCTTGAATTGTAAGGGTTTTATTTTACAAGAGCCTAACCTGTACATATGCCCTCAAAATGTCATAAAAACTGGATGAAAACAGCAGGAATTAGGCTTGTTGCAAGAATCTGCAGGCTCGTGGACAGAGACGCACAGACATGAAGCAAAGGTTTAGAATGGTCTGAAACGCAAAATGCAATTGGAAAGTTGGATTTGGAGAAAAAAATTTTCATCTCTCGGAAGTGAAAACAAAGCTTCTGCAACCTATAGCTAGACTTGGAACCAATAAAATGAACTTGGAGAGGTAACCATGAAGAGCTGCAATCCAGTACAGTCCCAAAGAGATGATGCACTCACTGCAGGTACAAGGGATACATTTTGTGTCCAGGTCCAGTAGATATTTTGGTGTTAATTGGTATTACACCCAGAGGATAATATCTACACAATGGCTGAATAAGTAGAGTGGAAACGTGTTGGGTGTTTGGTAGCTTGTTGGAGGTACTACCACCAGAATCGGACTAATAGTTGAAGAAAACCTTGATTTGGACTACAGTGACAATATACATAAGGATCCTGCATATAACAAGGAAAGTGGTGGTCTTAAACTATCTACATGTTTGGTTGAAGCAGAATCGTCTATTAATTTTCCAATTCACCCTCAACTCCTACGCCACTATCATCAGAATACTTTGCCAGTTGGATGCTTTTATGCTACTAAGAGAATACAACTCACCACCAAAATGGTAGAGAGAGCCGACAGTGTTTTGATGAGCCCTCTGGTGTTGTCCAAAAAGGCGACTGGCGCTAGGCTGGAGGCCACACGGATTTTGCTCTGGTACTCGGGGAGCATTGAAGCCATAATGTAGAAGATGGTCGTGCCCTGTGAGTGACCCACGTAGGAAAGGCTCTGCTCGTTCGTGGCATTGAGGATATAATCCACCATTGCTGGCAGATCGTGCACGCCCATTTCATGAATCCTAACGAAGTAACCAAAACAAGCAAGTGGTACTATTATTTAATTACTTATATACACAAGACAAATACTTCTTCAGGAGCACCCTCCCCCCACTCATCACCTGCTCCAGAAAGCTCATAGAAAGGAGTTTAATTTTATATAATTAAATTTCAGTAGTTGTTTTCCTGGATTTCTACGTTCTGCCAATATATAGTACAGTAATACATTCGGACTACGTACATTTCGGTTAACGTACAGACTTACTCTTGAAAATGTTGTCCACATAATGACCAATTTTCCAGAGAACGTTCAAAGTTAGGGGGAACATACTTTTCCGAATTTCGCATTTGGCGTGCGGAAGAAAATGGTTCTTTGGAAGATTTCGGCGCATGCGTACCAACACTGCCGCAAACCCAAGCCAACATTTGTCTCAGTTCCAGTGAACCCATCGAACCCATCGTCTCCTCAGTCCCCGTATGTCCACAAGTCCATTCTTTGTCGGTAAGTGTCAATGCTATTTATTTATTGTTTTGTCTTATTCTTCCTTTATTTATTTATTGTTTCTTCAAATGTAAACTACTGTACCCTTGTCCTATCGGTATAAAAAGGTTGAGAAGTTGTGACAATTAAACCTCCTCCATCATTGCCAGCTGTCACCTCACCCATTACTGTTGCTGCAGCTTCTGTAGTCATGGTTTAAGCATTCATGTATTGTTTATTGCCTTATTTTTTCTTGATTTGTTTATATTTCTTCTAATAATAATGTATTTACACTTTAGTTGTCATTATTTAGCAATAATATTGTACAAATAAACATTGAAATGGGTAGGTGTGGGTACGAGAGAACGGATTAATCGCTATTTCCATTATATCTTATGGGTTTATTAGGTCCACAGTGTCAGGAACAGATTTTGCACGTTAAGCGGACCACGACTGTATATCACACCATCGTAGGTGTTTTGGTAACAGCTTTTGATTTGAACTAAGGGACTAGAAAAGTTTGGTGATCACGAAGTTATATTTAAGACAAAGTCATTCTAGAAGTCAATAGCAAGGCATGGAGACACGTTAATCAACTGAAGTAGCTCTAGATGCTCCTATTCTGAGGACAGGCTCCTCCCAGCGGACCCAACAGTTGCAAATTCATCAATATCCTCATTATACCCAAGTTTCTGCTCAGGTTCCCTCGTTTTCTCTGTTTCCTACTGTTCTCATTCTTCCCCTGCAACTTCTAACCAGTTTTGACGTTATGAACGGCATTCTCCCCGTTTTTTTCTTCTAATAGTACCTTATAGGAACCAGGCCTTTTGTGGCAGTTGTTGCCAACCGTAACTCTATTTTCAGGAAAACTGGAATTCCCCTGTTTTTCCCCAGTGATTTTTATTTGCCACATCAAGAGTCTGTATAAAATGCGTTCACGTCAGGAAGTGAAACTGAAGGAGTGGGTGGTGCCAGAGATTCACATCAGCTCACGCAATCACTTTACAAGTTTCAGCACATGTCAAAAGTATCAGGTGACAGACTTCGAAAATTAAACAAATTGAACGACAATCAACACTCACCCGAAGTCCCACAATTTTGGATCGTCGGCAGGTATTGTCATATGTGACATCGAGTACGAATTCCCTCTATTGTTCCCCAGCCAAACGTCGTAACCATTATCTGCCAGGATGAAAGCTGAAATATCAACCGAACAATATATTATATTATATTGGGAACCAGCTACTACTATTATGTTAAGGAACATTCTCTAAGAATGCCTCAAATTTTGTTTTAATTAATTAATTTATTTTATTTCATTACCAAGTGTCATTATTGAAAATAACAAACTGTGACGATTCCCACTACGTTTTGTGTGATGAATTTCATTTAAATATGTCATTAGAGACTGTCACAGTTGAGAGTATTGGATGTGCGTTACCCTGTCAACAAGCTTCAACATCGGACTCCACTCCGTTAAACCTTTGAAAACAACTGATGAATGATCACCGGTGTAATGACTTGCACCAAACTTGATTTTCTTCATTGAATTGCTGTTTCGATTGAGTTTATCAATTACATTTTACCTTCGTTACTTCTACAATCTTCATCATCACCAAATATCTTCACCATAACCTCACCTACGCTTATCTTCGGATCATCATTCTTCACTTTGTGGGCAACGTCATCCATCGCCAACATCCGCATCATCGTTGGCAGTTGAGCTCAAATTTTTTCATTTTACCTAATAAACCACCTCTCCATTCGTTCAACTAGTTGTGATTGAGCTCTGTCGTTAGAAATAATATACTATTTATTTAAGATTAACATAGGACGTTCCTAAATCGTATAATTATGACCCACTCTTGATTTGGTGCGAGTCGTTACTTCTATCTCAACGCCAAATCAAGAGTGAGTCATATTTTCCTGAACTTCCCGTATCCATCCCCTCGTGGTCTACATGCTGTTCATTAATTTGTTATTTTCAAAGACTTAACGGAGTGGAGTCCGATGTTGAGGCTCGTTGACAGGGTAACGCACGTCCAATACGTCCACCACTAGGTGACAATCTCCCAAGACACATTTAATTGAAATTTACCATAGAAAACGTTCACAGAGGGAATCGTCACAAAAGAGGAATATTCCTTACGAAAACACCCACTTACATAACACGTTTATAAGTTGTTTGTCAGATTATTAGGATGTTTTGAGGTTTTAATTGTTAATAGAAACCAATAAAATACAAGTAAACACTTTTAACTTAAACATTTAACGGAGAAAATGGTACAACGTGGGCTCAATCAAGAGGATTAGATAACAGATGATAATAGATAAGTTTCTCACCGCTGCAGTTCAAAATCCAACAGAATGAATGACCACCAAATAAACTGTGAAGAAGAATAAAATAATCCTGGAATGACACCAGCTATTTTCCTTCCGAGAGAGTTCAGAGAACCATAACATGCGCAGATCGATCTGCGCAGAAAATTGTGTTCCTTCCGGGTTGGGTTCATAAACTTCTGCTTTCTACCATAGATAACAGTCTCAAACTTTTGTAACCTCCTCAAAATTCATTTTTTCTGTTGGTGTCGTGTCCTGACCGCCGTTTTGACATTTTCATTTCTTTGCTTTGGTACATGAACTGAAAAATCGCCACGAAAACTTGCTCACGCGATACCAATAAACAAAAGTTGGTAACTACAGTCCTTGAAATAGTAATACCGATAAACTGAAAAATTGTCGCGGGATACCAAAAATAGGTAAGACACTTTGTTTTGGTTTATAAGTTTCAACCATTTCCGTACTTCTTCCACTTCAAAACGATCAGTGAACAAACGCGTTTTACGACTGAAACGATTTCCAAATGAAACCATCTCCTTCCTCGCACGCTACTTCCATTCTCCATTGAACAAAGTGCATTCGAAAATTAGGTACTTGAACGTTCAATGAATGATGCCGAGAAAAAAAGAGCGAAAAAAAACGTCAGGCGAGCTATGTGTTTTCTCATCCAAGTAGTGTGGTCGTATACAGGGTGTCTACCTTTCAGGTGGACCAAACTTTAAGGATCGATTCTACAACTAATTTGCGACAAAAAGTGCCCCTTAGACTTTTTTGTTTAGAGGTTTGTTTCCGAGTTATTAACGATTTAAGTTTTTTTTCGTGTTATCGACTTTACTTCACTAAAACAGCCATAACTCCCCTTGTTGACGGTTTAATTTATTTAATCAAACGGATTATGGGCGATTCGAAAAAAAATTTCGCTAGTCCTCCACTGATAAATAATTGTCTGGTTTTATGTTGGGCTTTTGTCATGGGCGAAAATGATCTTTGTAGATTTTATGTTTTTTAGCCGGAATACTCATTTTCAGGAATACCCTGTGACCTGTCTAAAGTTCGGCCCAAAACTCTTCATTTTTGTAAATCCATGTAATTATCGACAAAGTACCTCTAATCTCATTGTCATGGTCTGTCCGTGATGTCAGAATTTGAAGTGCCATTTAAGGGTTTTTTTTTTGTCCGCTCAAAGTACCAAATACGGAAATATTTCACTGGACTTAATTTTTTAGAACTTTCCATTAGTTACTCAATGTTAGCCCTTGCAGGCTGTAGGTCAAACAAGTGGGACTAATATGATAACATTTATGGCATAGTCTAATGTACAATCAAGCGCTCAAAGTTTTCTGTATCAACCTTCTGTAACTCATTGTCATGGGTTTAACTTTCGAATCACCGTAGCTCTCTCAAATGAGGGCATTTTTTTGTAATTCAAAGTTTTTTCAGCGTTGGTAAACCGTTTGAGGAAACACCGTGCTTCCGCCATTCTATACAAGGGCTCAAAAATGAAGTTAGCCGTTTGAAAAACGATGTGACGTTTCATATTTCTCATTGTTCGGGTTTGAAAACAAAATACCTATTTTTTGAGTCACAATCACCTCGATTCTCCCGTTAAATGAGAATTCACCGCTTATGTTATGTTGAAACATTCGCCCGCTACCTACGCTTAGTAGAAATGTGATGTGAACGCAAGCTTTGTCAGCTTGAATCAATCAAGTACCCACAGGTGTGAACATTGAGAACTTGAGCGTTTTCTTATGGATTGATCCGACGCCCCATATAAATTTGGGTGATATCTGCCTAGTAATAAAGAAAATAAGAAAACACACATGAAAATGTCCCAATATGTTACAGACTCGTATGCTTGGTATTTTCATGTCTCGTACTCTCCTAGCATGCACATGCACTGCCAAAAAATAAAATCTCTCTCAGCACAACCATAGGTGAGGATGTTTTAATCGAGTTTTTGAGCCAATTCTCTTCTCATTTTCGACCTGTTTGAAGCGTTATCTGTGACCACGCTCTTCACTTCACACCCATAACTCTCGCATTTTTTATGCAGTCTATTACCAATGACAATAGGTACTCAGCGTTGGTCTCGATGGTGTCGACAAGGAAAACTCTCTGCTCTTCGATGTCAATGATACAGATACATTTTTTTTTTTTTTTTTTTTGTTTTATTTGTTGCATAAGTCTATTGTAGATACAATATACCTTACTGACATAATATATTAAAATTACGTTCATTGTATATCTCAATAGTTAGTTTTCGCACGCTGTTGGCTTAAACTAAGTGACACAATATGATAACATTTATCATTATTCTAATGTGACAATATTTCTCATGTTATCTGGCACTCATCTTCTATAGGTAACATCATTCAGGTATCCTAACGTTAACATTCGATCCATGATATGTTTAGGTCTTTGGAGGCGACGATATGTGGGAGGTAGGAACCCTTCCGCTGCTAAGGGGTTGAAATGGTCGAGATTTTGATCATAGAATCTTGTCATACAACTGAGGAGTACTTCTTTAGGGGATTCCAAGTGGAAGTCAGAATAAATGGTCTCATTACGAACAAACGGGGGAGTTTGCAGTATCTTCTTTTGGATCATGTAGTTCTGATTTTGGGCAATTCTTTGGAATTGTGAATCCGAGCACGTTCCCCAGATAGGTAGCGCATAGGTCCATATAGGACGAATAAGTAATTTATATATTAATATTTTGTTATAGTTGCAAACCAGAGTTGTTAGGAAAGTAATTCGATTACCCATTACAAATTCCAATTACTTTTGAAGACAGGTAATCGCGATTACCATTCCAATTACTGTAATGGTAATCGTCATTCCGATTACCATTACAGTAATCGGAATGGAGTACTGGTAATTCGATTACTTTTTTTAATCCGATTACTCCATTGGTAGAATGCAAATTTGATGCCACAATGATAGATGAAACAATGTTATCTATTTAATACTTGTTATTTGCTTTACTTGCTATGCATTATAGGTACATCGATTGTAAAAGTGTAAAAGTCCGTGAGTTGAAATTTTTCGAAAATAGAGTCATGACATATTTCCTGGTAAATTCTCCTGCAAACAGTTTACCATTCTACGGTACTAACCTTGAAAAACTATCCATTAGTTGCAGTTTTCAATTGAAAAACGAATATCTACTTGTTTATGCAGGGTTGGTACTGTTTAAAACATTTGTTTTAAACACTTGTTTTAAACACTTTTTGAAAAAAAGGGTGTTTTAAAACATTTGTTTAAAACTGTTTTAAACATGTTCTTTGTGAGTTGTTTTAAACCGGTCCAGGTAGGAGGCAAATACCGACGAGGAGAATTCGTTTAGGTAAATAGCGGTGAAATGAGGCAAAGAGCGAGAGCGCGTTTAGGTAAACAAAACACATCGCGTTTCGGTACGAATGTGATAGAGAGATGTGATAGAGACTTAAATGAATACTTGAAAAAAGTGGCTACTGTACGTTTTTCAAAGTAATACCGACTTAAATGAATACTTGAAAAAAAGCTACTGTTTGATTTTTGTCCATGTAACTTGTTTTTTGACAACAACTACCACTACGGTAATGGCTACATATTTTTTACATTAATATTTTTATACAATAACGGTGAAAGTATTAGGTATTGCAATGTATAATCAATCAATAAACACCTACACTTCACCTGTTGCAATGAAAAATTCGTTTTTCTTCAATTTTCCACTTTTTACCCAAACTCGTTCTCATTGGTCGTTTTTTTTTACCCAAACGTGTTGTGAAAAGTTTCCCAAACAGATTGCCTTTCGCACGAATTTACTTAAACGAAACTCCCCCTTTCCACTACTATCCTTCAGAAAAACTTGGTTTTCACCACTTTGAACCCTCATTTTGCATTCTACAGAGTAACCAGGACATTATGACGTTGGAAAATCATTAAAAATCATTAAAAATGATTTTCCTTAGTATTTTTATTTTTTATTTTCAAAAAGTGTTCCGATTGAGATTGGCATAGGTTCTGGGAATAGGGACACTCCGAGTTTTTCTTCAAAAACCCATTTATATCATCCATTGCATCAATAGGGACAACGGTTTCGTAAATTTGTACAATAAGTTTCCTACCTACATAAAATCAAGCTTTTGTTCTTACGTTCGATTGGAGAAAAATTTTACTTTTGACGTTAATTTTATTCGGTTCAATTGTACTATTATGTTCGTAAAATTTGTACGAAACACATTTTCACGGTTTCATACAGCTGTAGAATAATTTTCGTACATAAAATTTGTTTAAAAAATAAATAATAAAATGTTTGTTCTTGAATAAATTGGTCAATGATTTTTCAAAATTGGACAAAAAAAATTCCGATAATATCGATAATAAATATCGATACCCCGATGATATCGGAACGAAAATACCGATGCCAAAATATCGGATATCGAAAGGAAAATATCGATATTCTGATAGTATCGATAACGATATCCCAGCCCTATTCAACGCAGAGCGCCGCACAGTGGGACGAATGACCGATTTAGGTGGACAAAAGTCAAGTCAACAAATGATTATTTCCTGTTCGAGATTGTTTCAATTATTAGTCGAGGAGTACGAGAATACCAATTTTTATCAGCTGAAATAATAAAAAAGAGCAGAATGAGTGCAGGAATCATGTGTAAACAAGTCCACGTTTTTCACCGGTATGACTCGCTCAGCTCATCACTCCGATTGATTCATTCACAACGTCTCTCCCGTAGAACCTATTTTTCGTCACCTTCCTCCTTCATAATGGACAACAATGAGACAGGTAAGGCTTCATTTTGCAGTAATTTTTTATTCAGGAATTTAATATAAAGGTGTTAAAAGGGTGAGAAATGAAAGTAGTTTTTTTTTTAAAGGGATTAACAGGTTTATTCTCTATTTAGGTGGAGGTGTACTAAATAATACCAAGAGATTCCAAGGCGATTCCTTCAGATTTAGTTGCTCTAACTCGTTCTGTTTCTGGGACTCATTGAGTTTTTTTGCGCTTTTTTGCGTTTCGGCTTTTTTAAGCCATTGAACAACGAAAAAATCATATGTTAAAAAAGTTCTCAACCGATCATACACAAAAGAAAAAAAGTGCTTGATATGATTAGGCTATTTCTGAAATAATTCTCATGAGTGGAAGTGTCGGAGAAAGAGGGTGGGTAATTTTAAGCAGTATGGAACTAGGTGTAGAGGAAGAATGACTGTTGAGAATGGAAGTTTTCGATGATTTTTGGTTTTAGTCACAGATAAAGGGAAAAGTTGTTAGGCTATTCATGAGAGCACTCTGTAATAATATTATTCCGCTGCATCTCAAGCATTACTACCCTTTAAAGGTGACATGAAACGTATTTTGAAATACAAACAGATTCATTTATATTTTCAGAACAATAGTTCACATCTCCAGGAGGGTGTTTTTCGATGAGTGGCGGAAATTAAATTTGAAAAAAAGGGGATTTTCTTAACTCCAAGTAGTATTTCTTGTTTCTAAGCCTATTCCGTAAATGTTCATTTATTTTATGAAGTTAATTTACTTATTTTCTGTACTGTACTATGTTAACAACTTCTGTTCATTAAAAATTGCTTTAATATAATAATTGCATTTTCTGTTTTTCATTCCATATTTCAAAATTTTTTTCTATAATTAAATTTATTGTTATTGTTATTATTGTGTAAACCAAAAATACTGTGTTGGGAATGATACCCCACATGTTCCTACATATTCATATTCAGTGTTTGATTTCCAGGACCAGGAAATCTTTGAAATTTGGGCGTATATGTACCACTTTTTCACATTTTGCCACATTTCCTTGGAAGAAAGATTTTTTAAACTATTTTTCCCATAATCAGCATTCACTTTCCATTAGGAGAATCGGCCTAAAATCGATTTTTGTCCACCTAGATCGGAAATTCGTCCCACTGTGCGCCGGTGGAAGTGGAGACGCAGTGACGTCACAGCCCGGAGCCTCTCGGTTCGTGGCCCCTAAACAGGCGGCTGCGGCCCAAGTCCGTTCCACGTTAACTTTTGTTCACTCTGCCGAACTCCGCAGAATGAATAACCGGCCCAATTCCAACTCACTCCAGGTTGAACGAATTGTAAACAATTGGCGAATTGTTCTGATTGGTGGGGGAAGCGGCCAATGAAGAGCGAGCAGCTTTCAGTGGGTGGCGACGGGTTGAAACGCCGGATGGGCGAGGGACGGCAGGATTCTTACGGGGGGGAGGGGGTGAGAGGAGTAGGAGGAGTGTGGGGGGGGGGACGTGCGGCGGGCGAGCGCCTTGAGGAAAAGGTGACGTATTGCACTGCACTTGGTGACTCCCGTTCCAAAAACGTTTCGTTAACTACTACTCATTCCGCGTGAGGGCCCGCCGCAAATTGAACCCAGCACACGCACAGCCCACGCCCAGCCCATCCCCAACCCACGACCATGGGCTATGGCTGTGATAGAGCGATTATTGAATTTCAGGAGGCACACAAATATGGTCAACTGATCAATCCAAATACGTATTTTGGTTGAAAACCGATTTACGTGCTCTATGCATATCTCCTGAAATTCAATAATCGGTCGATCACCTGTGAAACACTCATACTCCAAAGCTTAGTAGAAATTCAAATTATGAATGCAAGATTAATGAATGAAATTTAATAATAAACCCCGGTGAAAGAATTCGCAACGTTTTGACTTTATAAAAATGAATTCGTGTACGTTTGATGACATTTTGCCCTGGTTTGTTTAGTTGGAAAATAGTTTGACATGAAATACGTTATTTAAGACCTCTGTAAATACAGTCTTAAAATTAGTATCCAATTTTCGTTGGGTCGTAAGGTGCCGCTATTATATTCGCGAAAAGCCAAGTGTAATCACCTAGACATTAGTTCTCATAATCTTCCAAAATACATGCAACCCAATCAGAATCCAAACCTGGGGCCCGTTGCACAACGGACTTGTAACTAATACTATTAGTAAGCGAACTAATAATTTGTAATTTGTGTTGCATAACCAAAATCTACAAGCACTAATAGTATTAGTGGAGACGACTAATATATTAGTGTTTTTACACTAGTGCTATTAGTAACTGTTGCACAATCATCTACAAAATATTAGCGTGGAGGAAAATATTAGTGGACGCTACTAATTTTCCTACAAGAGTAAGGTGACTGGTAAAATGCTTACAAGTGTATTTTTTCTAGTGAAAGAATGTTATTCCGAGTTGTTTATTCAACATGTTGGACGATATTCTGTTTGACTTTGGTGTTTTTGAAGATGAAATTCCACTTTCTCAATACCGTCGTCGTAAAATTTACAGACCGAGAGTAAACTTTACTTTTCCCAGTGATCTTGAATTCAACGAGAGGTTTAGAATGTCAGCTAGCAACGTTGAATGGCTCGTAATGGAGCTAGGGTCTACTCTCGCTCACCAAACAAGAAACAGTGGTGCTCTGAGTGTAAATCAGCAGGTACTTATCGCTCTACACTGGTTAGTGGATATCTAACCTTACGTTGAAGAAACCTCAACTGTTTTTCTGTCCCTGCCACACTGTGGCGGACAGCCGACTAATACTTTCTACTTGTAAACTTGTAAAATTCCACTAATAGTATTAGTGACTAGTGAATCATTGTGCAACACAAACTATTAGTACTAATAATATTAGGACTTGTAGACTTGTACAATTTACTAATACTACTAGTCCGTTGTGCAACAGGGCCCAGGGCCTTGACAGATATTAAAAAATGGATGTTTCCGAGTAGGTACTTTTAATATGAATGCACTCACCCAAACCGTGCTCAGGACCGTTGACAGTCCAGCAGTCAGAGCTGCAGAGGATGCCATGCTGGAGCAGCAGGGGCTTGTTGGACGTCGTCAACTTTTTCCCCCTGGGGATTCTGAAGAGTTTGAGGACGAAGCCATCCTCCGTGATCACAAAGTGGGTTTCAGCTGGGTACCCATAGCTCCGTATTTGTCCTGCCTATACAAAATCAATAAACAAATAAAAGGCTGCAAATTATTACGCAGTGGATTATTATTTCTGTATTAGGTAAATCCAACTCCGCACAATAATCTGAACACTCTCTATCATACTGCCCTTTTTCCACCAGAACTCGATTCATCCAAATTTCACACCAAAACTCGATATATCCAAAATGAAAACTGCCACATCTTCGTGCTTAAACTCGATCGGAATCTCAATGTTGGGGTAATAACTATCTGATGTCAGACCTAATCAATAAGGTAAGTTGGAGAATTTAAACAATTGAATTGAATGCGTGAGATGTTTTTTGCCATTTCCCGAAAAAAACTCGAAAGTGGATGTATGCAGTTTTGAAAGAAAACTCTTCATGTGTGCTCACTTGGGTAACATGCCGAGAGAACCGCAGTGATTGATTAGCCCATAACGCGACAGGTGGGACTTGGAAGGCCACAGGGATGTTTGACTTTTGCTTCCGAGTCTACCAAGGTAGTGGAAGCATTGTTTTCACTTTCGGAATGTGAACATTTTTTTGTCTCCAAAATCAAAAATTCCACTCGCATTTTGCGTTTTAGACCTTTCTGAACAATTTCCGTGTCTGTCTGTGTGTCTGTCTGTCTGTCAGCAAATCCTTGTTACGGGCAAAACTACAAGAAGTTATAGTCCGATTTTGATGAAATTTTCAGGGATTGTGCGGGTTGGGGTGTAGATGGTCCCCTATAGGTTTCATGACCCCCGGATCAATAGTATCCTCTGCGCATGCGCAAACGTGAAATCCTTGTTACCCACATAACTCCGGGCGTTCTTGACCAATTTCGATGAAATTTTCAGGGATTGTTCGGTTTGATGTGTAGATGATCCCCTATAAGTTTCATGACCCCCGGATTAATAGTAGCCTCTGCGCATCCGCAAACGTGAAATCCTTGTTACACGCATAACTCCGGGAGTTCATGACTGATTTCGATGAAATTTTCAGGGATTGTTCGGATTTGGTATATTTTATAGTTTGTTCAATAGTTGAACATGCCTGCCTTTATTTTCTCAAGTTATGCTCCTGCGTAACAATAAATTTACCCTAATTCAATATTTACTTCGCCTAATTGAACGAAGTTCTTGCGTCAATAATAATTTTCAATGATCTACACAGTCATGTTATGGATACGAGGAAGCTATGTGCCACACCCACTTGTTTAAATTGTCCACACTGGGTCAGCCCAAGGATAAGGAGCCCCATGTATATTCCTACCAGTTCATCCTCAAGCGCTAAGGAGTGAAATTAGCTCCCAGTCTCACGCTCCGAAGGTCAGTAACCTGTTTTTCACAAAGTTTGACGTAGGGCCTGACTGGCCCACCCGTCACTGACACGTACTTGGTGTTGAATTCTTTCTAACCAACAAGGTGCGTTCGTGTGTCGTGGCTTTCCAGGATCCAACAACAATCAAATTACTATTGTTTATTTACACCTACATTTTCAATCATTAGAGTATTTGTGCGCATGAAAATATCAGTAAATTAATACCTACATTTTTATTTATTTCTTGCAGATGCCCCCAAAAAATAGAGCTGCTTCGAATGAATGACCCCGGCTTCGCAGGAAAAGCATGACATACCTTTTTCAAATTCGTTTCCTGCTCAATTGTGATTCGAAAGAATTAGTTCGTTTGATAAGCAATATAATTATCATGTTGGATAAATAAAGTTTTTGTGATAATTTTCGAAATATCAATTAAATGAGTTGTTTCTGATTTTGCTGAACTAAAAACCCTTACCCTACAATGTCATAATAGCAACTGGAAAAGTTGTTGGTTATATTTTATTAGGGTGAAATGATGCAGCCAACTCGTACTCGAATTAGCACAGTTAGCAGTACAGTAACCCCATTATGTAAATAAAGTACTTACAAGTACAAATATGAACGATGTAAGAACACCAACAAAAAATGTCACAGCTTGTTCGAAAGTTCACCGGTTTCAACTTTTATTTTTTAGAAAAGTCGATACCCAAATGTCTTTTTTTTTTTTTGAAAATGATTTAAGGTAACGGTACCGGTAGTGGCCACAGTTAAGAATTTTTTTCTTTAGTTTTGACAATTGTGGGCCAACAGTAGTACTGACTTTCTTCAGGACTCATTTAGAATATAGCCCGACTCTTCCCTAACATATCCATTGCCTAAAACTATCAAAAGAACAAATTTTTCTATTTCTTTATTAATTTTTTCTCACACCTTTATTTTGATCTAGTAGTGGCCACATCAAATTACGAAATTTCCAGTAGTGGCCACGTGCATGTCTCAGTAGTGGCCACTTGACATTTTGCCCTCCTTACGTGTTTAATATCATTAAATTCAATACCAGATGAACAAAATTGATTCTATCCAGTAGAAGCTCTAGGATTCAGCCCAACAAACGAGGAAACGAGGGATGGTCATATTGAGAAGTTTACCACGATTTCCAATGATGCTCTGCGCACTCCTAGTTCAACCTCTGACTACAAGATGACATGAGCTGTACCTCCTGCAAGTTTGAAGCCACTAGGAGACCGGGAATCCTTATTTCTCAAATATAAACTTTAAAATGGCCACTACTGGAGCAGTGGCCACTACCGGTGCCGTTACCTTATTGCACCAAGTTACAACTTATTAGCAACAAATTTTTTACATTTAAATATAGATTGGTTATAGTAAAGCTTAGGTACATAACTAAGTCTCTAATGGTTTCGAATGTTAGAAGTGTCATTTGTTGCACTTGAGATTCACTGAATTTCTTTTTTCACTGTGCTGATTTTGTTATCGCGAACACCTCAATTCACGTACACAGATCATGAGGCTCATTTCTCTTGAGTCGTCTGGATAGGTCGTCAACGTCGACGAGCTGCAGCTTAAATACCCAAATGTGACCGAAATTTTGAAATGACCCATTTATTTATTTATTGAACGGGACAAGCCCAATCACAAGGTGTGTTACAATAGAAAAAATAAAAGATAGTAACAAAGAGATGATATTACAGGGTGGTAGGCAGAGATAAAATATGCGATTCAAGTAAGGTGGCGGAATCGTTGAAGAAGTCATAACTCCAGGTAGAGGTTCGCTGTTCGACTTGTTTTTACTTTTACTTGTTTACAGGGATTTCACAAGCACTCACAATCTCCATCTCCTCCTTCCGGGAATATTCGAATTAAAACTAAAATAGGATCTTGCTTCTTTTATTTATTTCACCCATCACCTTCACGTGAATTATTCTGACATCTTCTTGGAAAACTCATATTTGTTATTGACACCTTTCAGCTTCAGAGAAGAGAAAAGAGAAGAAACTTGAGAGAGAAAAAAGTAGACCTGTTTCCCAGAATTACGCAGATGACCCTGATGACAGGCAACTTCAGGTCAGGCTGACTGACTCCAGGAATTATTTTTCTGATATTTCCAACATTATGAGTAAAACGAAGAAGGCAAATGTGAGATAGAAGATCCAATACCCCGAATTCCTTCTTTTTTTGTTGTCTTCTCATCGGCCGAGGTGGCGTGTTCCACCCTCCTTCTTGGAATCGTGTACCTGCCGGTTGGATCTGGGAAGCCCGAACTATCTGAATTGTAACGTACTCGACTGAAGTCCACCGGTGGGGGCTGCCCAGAAGGTTCTGCGCAGTACAAAACAAAAACCAGAGACGTCGGCTCCCCGGAAAAATGCGTTCAGTCTCTCTCCGCTCGTGCTAGTGGTAGGTTGTGAGGTGTTCCCTGTTCGTGGCTACCAGACGCAAGATGCTTCCAATGTGATTTCTATTCGAATTCGGTCTCCGCGTCCGCTGTCGGCTGTGTAGGTGAAAGTCACTCGTTATCGTTGTGAAAGTGGAGTGAAATGTTTTATATCATCTTCACGATTTCCTCTGCAGCGCTCACCTCTCCGGTCATTCCTTGATCAACACCCATTTCCAAGGTACGTGCATGCTGCATGAATTTCTTCTTCCTACACTTAATTTACCTAAAAATAACTATATTTGGTACTTTGTGAAGATGAGGGGGCTTACAACATTTCGCTGTATACAGGGTGTTACATTTCGTGACGGTCACAGGCCAGAAGATTCTACAGAAATGTTTTTGCACTGCCCGCTATTTGGCCATACCGTTAGAAAGCCCATTCAATTTAAAGGTTTTCCTGAAATGTTACAGCTTCCAGCACGTTTTTTGAAAATTCAGATAACTTCTTCCAAGTATTTTCTGTAACAACATTTTTTTTCTTCAGATTGTGAATGTTTGCACTGCAATTGTGGTCTTTAGGAGGTCGATTTTTATCATGAATGCGCACTAGGCGTAAAGGAAGTTTAATGCTGATTCCGAAAACGTGGTCAAAAGTTGGAAAAAAGTGGTTATTAGTATTCTAAATCCCTCCTAAATCTTTGTATAAGACCGTCGTAACTCGAGCGGAACGATAACGGAAGAAGGGAAGCAGGCGGGCGGCCGAGATATCGGAAAAGGTCCACCAAAATTTTTTTTCTTCAGATTGTGAATGTTTGCACTGCAATTGTGAAAAAGGGGGTAGAAGTTCAGTGTAGGGGGCCCCTCCTGATAAGACCGTCGTAACTCGATGTCTATATATCGATCGACGCTTTCGATATATAAATCGATGATACGCGATACCTCTACAAACTGCAACTTTTGAATATGGCGGAAAATAGCGAACTTTTGAGTAGCAAATGGCGGGAAATGAACATGGTGAAATACGTAGGTTACGTGTCTGCAAGGGAAAGAAAACATCTCGGCTGACATCTACAACTGCTCTCATCCATCTCAAGTATCTTATTCTCACCTCCAACCATGTCCGTATCACTCGCCAACAAATCCACACAAACCTCTCTAAAAAAAACTACGCCTAGCTAGGTTCAATTCGAGCATAATGTGACTCACGATGTGCGTTCTAATGTGTTCTGTCTAGTTTGCTGGTCTGGATGCTCGCTTCCCTCGCATCTCAAAAACAAAAAAATATCCTACATCAATCCTTCTAGTAAAGTATAGATCAGTTGGACAAATAGAAGGTTGACAGTTGTGCTGGTTCAAGAATAGAAAGGAAAGGTTGAATAGAAGCGGGAAAGATGGCGGACCTTCAGCTTCTCGAAGGTGGTTGTGCAAAGCAATCCGACATGGCAGTGGTATCGATATTATGATCCTATAACAACATCGATCCTAGTACACATCGATATATTCTTCTTATCAGGAGGGGCCCCCTACACTGAACTTCAGCCAAAAAGGGTTTCTATGGCACCAAAACAGTTTTCTAAAAAACGCCTTTCAAAATTTTTATCTCGGAAATACATTGAGAAAAAATATAGTTGTTGGCATTCTACTTCACTTCACATGAACTAGCACATTCGTCCACCATTCTACGGAAAATTTCTGATCGAAAATGCCTATTAGCAATTTTTGTTTAAACCCTTGGAAATGCGGTTTTTTTTTTCAATTTAAAGATTTTTCTCGTCTTTTACGACCTTACCGCATTAAAACGGCCACATTTCCCACATTTTGCGTGCGATTTCAAATCTGAACCCACTATTGGAAAGAGCGTTAAATTTCCTATCGCCCCAATGGGAAACCAACTTTTTTGAGCCGGCGAATCAACAGAATGGTGGACATTTTGAACAGTATCTACAGTAAAAATGTACAATTTATTACCAATTCATTACCATTTTTTTTAAAGACGAATGAACGCGTGATAAAAAACCGGAGTATGCAATGAAAAACCACATTTTTCTTTCTTAAAAAGCAATTTTCTCCTAGAAAACTACACGAAATTTCAAATCTGGTTATATCGCTGGAAAGCCTAGATTTTGGCGCATCTTTGAGCACTACTGGCTAAAATTCACATGCCCTATTACAGGGACTCATAAGCGTTTGGAGAAAGTCGAGATCTTCACGATTTGGCAATGTGTCCTTTTCAAGCTGATTTTTCACCCGGCAGAAGTTCAGTGTAGGGGGCCCTTCCTGATAAGATGGTCGTAACCCGATGTCTATATATCGATCCACGCTTTCGATATATAAACCGATGATACGCGTTACCTCTACAAACTGCAACTTTTGAATATGGCGGAAAATAACGAACTTTTAAGTAGCAAATGGCGGGAAATGAACATAGTGAAATAGATAGGTTACGCGTCTGGAAGGGAAAGAAAACATCTCGGCCGACATCTACAACTGCTCTCATCCATCTCAAGTATCTTATTCTCACCTCCAACCATGTCCGTGTCACTCGCCAACAAATCCACACAAACCTCTCTAAAAAAAACTACGCCTAGCTAGGTTCAATTCGAGCATAATGTGACTCACGATGTGCGTTCTAATGTGTTCTGTCTAGTTTGCTGGTCTGGATGCTCGCTTCCCTCGCATCTCAAAAACAAAAAAATATCCTACATCAATCCTTCTAGTAAAGTATAGATCAGTTGGACAAATAGAAGGTTGACAGTTGTGCTGGTTCAAGAATAGAAAGGAAAGGTTGAATAGAAGCGGGAAAGATGGCGGACCTTCAGCTTCTCGAAGGTGGTTGTGCAAAGCAATCCGACATGGCAGTGGTATCGATATTATGATCCTATAAAAACATCGATCCTAGTACACATCGATATATTCTTCTTATCAGGAGGGGCCCCCTACACTGAACTTCAGCCAAAAAGGGTTTCTATGGCACCAAAACAGTTTTCTAAAAAACGCCTTTCGAAATTTTTATCTCGGAAATACATTGAGAAAAAATATAGTTGTTGGCATTCTACTTCACTTCACATGAACTAGCACATTTGTACACAGGGTGTTGCATTTCGTGGCGGTCACAGGCCAGGAGAAGATTCCACGGAAAATTCCTGATCGAAAATGCCTCAAAGCAATTTTTGTTTACACCCTTGTAAATGCTGTTTTTTCAATTTAAAGATTTTTCTCGTCTTTTACGACCTTACCGCATTAAAACGGCCACATTTCCCACATTTTGCGTGCGATTTCAAATCTGAACCCACTATTGGAAAGAGCGTTAAATTTCCTATCGCCCCAATGGGAAACCAACTTTTTTTTTGAGCCGGCGAATCAACAGAATGGTGGACATTTTGAACAGTATCTACAGTAAAAATGTACAATTTATTACCATGCATAATTAATCGATTTTTTAAAAACGAGTTCGATTTTTTTTTACCAGACGAATCAACGCATGATAAAACTTGTGAATGCTGTTTTTTTTTTTCATTTTTTTTTTTCATTTTTTTAAACGGCCACAAAAGACGAATGAACGCAATGATAAAAAACCGGAGTATGCAATGAAAAACCACATTTTTCTTTCTTAAAAAGCAATTTTCTCCTAGAAAACTACACGAAATTTCAAATCTGGTTATATCGCTGGAAAGCCTACATTTTGGCGCATCTTTTAGCACTACTGGCTAAAATTCACATGCCTTATTACAGGGACTCATAAGCGTTTGAAGAAAGTCGAGATCTCCACGATTTGGCAATGTGTCCTTTTCAAGCTGATTTTTCACCCGGCAGAAGTTCAGTGTAGGGGGCCCTTCCTGATAAGACGGTCGTAACCCGATGTCTATATATCGATCCACGCTTTCGATATATAAATCGATGGTACGCGTTACCTCTACAAACTGCAACTTTTGAATATGGCGGAAAATAACGAACTTTTAAGTAGCAAATGGCGGGAAATGAACATAGTGAAATACGTAGGTTACGCGTCTGGAAGGGAAAGAAAACATCTCGGCTGACATCTACAACTGCTCTCATCCATCTCAACTATCTTATTCTCACCTCCAACCATGTCCGTGTCACTCGCCAACAAATCCACACAAACCTCTCTTAAAAAACTACGTCAATCAGCAACATTAGCTGGGTTCAATCCGTGCATAATGTGACTCACGATGTGCGTTCTAATGTGTTCTGTCTAGTTTCCCGCATTTTCCCTCCTCCCCCCCCCCCCTGCGGGCCCCTCTGTTACGCCACTGCCACTAACGAATAAAAAAGGCCTTCCAGGTCAGTTCCTTCAAAAATGAACGGTTTTGGAAGCTATAGCAGTATGATTTTTTGACGATTTTTTCGTTTTTTGATGACCTAAACATGGTTTTTTTTACTATATCTTCGATTTCAATCGATCAAATTAAGCGAATGCGGTCTGATTTTCTTCGTAATAAAGTACAGAACCCAGCGGACCCTGCAGAAAGCCGGTATGAGCGTCCATTTGGTTTGTATGGCGGATAACGTCCGCGAATCTTAAAAACACGATTCCTCCCGAGTCGATCAGTAGAATTAGGCGTTCTAGGTCTAAAAATGTTTTTAATTACTTGTTTTACAATGCCCTCAACGGGTTTTGTGTGTTATTTTCATTTGACGGAGTTATAACGATTTTAAGGGCTATGCACCGCCATTATTTCACTTTATTTCGCCTTTTTTCGATGTAAAGCTGAATTATCTCGAAAACCTAACTACACCAGCGAAAATGATAACAATCGATTCGGAAGACAAAATCGACGGAATCCAGCAGGACGAAATTCCTATTAAAGGAAATGAGACGAAATAGTGCCATACATTCTCCGTCTGTGAACCGCAATACGGAAAGGCGGGCGAAAAAATATTACGAGCTGACTTCCTAATCTCCCAACCAGCCATCATGGACTTCGAAAAAAAGCAAATTCATTTAGGAGGAACAATTAGTGCAAGATTTGAAATAAATTAGGCTTTGGAACTCTTCATTCATGAGGTGTCAAAAATTAAACCTGTAAGCCCAGACGACAAGAAACGAAGGGAACAGGGATACAAAAAAAAAGAAAGATACCAATGAATTTTGGAAACACTGAGAAAATAGGTATACACTCAATGATAGAACTGTACAAACCTCAGGGAGTCCCAACACTTCAGAACGTGCGTAACATGATCATGAGCGTAAGAAATTCATTCTTAGAGCAAAATATAAAGACATCGGGAAACAGTCTACACTTCCCAAAAATTGGAAACCAATGGACCCCACAGCACCTCCTAACGCTAAAAGAAGGAGCGGTACATTGAACCAGCGAAGAGAGCCAGATGCAGAGGATATCACACTTGATACACAGATATAAACGATAACAAGTATAAAAATGAACGAGTTTTGTACGCTAGCGAAACAGAATGGGATAGATGTGGAGTTACACACGGGTTCAGAAGCACGTGGAGTTACACACGGGTTCGATGATGGATATTTCAGTATTCCACTGTAATAGTGTTACTGTTTACAGTAGAGGAAAGGGAAAGTGGCGGTTGATGAGCAGGGAAAAGAAGGACGGTACATTGAACAAGCGAAGAGAGCCAGATGCAGAGGATATCACACTTGATACACAGATATAAACGATAACAAGTATAAAAATGAACGAGTTTTGTACGCTAGTGTAAACAGAATGGGATATATGTGGAGTTCAACTGGGTTCAGAAGTTTTTACAAATGTCGATGATGGATAAAAATATTCCACTGTAATATCCTTGTTAGAACAGTTCAGAACAAGTTAAATCTTTCTGAACGTTTGAAAAGAAGGTTCTGTTCTTGAACAAGCGAAGAGGGAATTCTATTCGAAGAAGGATTTCTGAAATCGCAAGCACTTGAGTATTTTTAGATATAATGATAACACAGTAAACCAATTTTTAACGCTAGCCTATCAGAATGGGATAGATGTAGAGTTAAACACGGGTTCAGAAGCATGGAGTTACACACGGGTTCGATGATCGATATTTTATTATTCCACTGTCCGTAACATGTTACTGTTTACAGTAGAGGAAGGAGAAAAGTGGCGGTTGATGAGCAGGGAAAAGAAGGAACGGTACATTGAACAAGCGAAGAGAGCCAGATGCAGAGGATATCACACTTGATACACAGATATAAACGATAACAAGTATAAAAATGAACGACTTTTGTGTGTGCCTATAAAATAGTCAACTGGTCAGACATGTGGAGTTACCCGTACTGCTGTTCCGCTTGTTAGGTTACCCCTACAAGAACGCAAACGAAATACAGACTGGCGCCGAACAGCGGAGGCAGTAAAGAAGAAAGCAAATCGTCAACGCGAAGTGGGGAGCACGGCGAAAAGAAGGAGGTTACATTGAACAATCGCCCAGAGTCCAGTTTCCAACGATATCGATCAACTTGTACACGATATAAACGATAACAAGACAAAAAGGAACGACTTTTGTTGAAAAGAATGTGTTGTAACCTCGCCTAGATGACAGGAAAACACGGGATTACAGGCTCGATGATGGATATTTCACTATTCCACTGTAATAGTGTTACTGTTTACAGTAGAGGAAAGGGAAAGTGGCGGTTGATGAGCAGGGAAAAGAAGGAACGGTACATTGAACAAGCGAAGAGAGCCAGATGCAGAGGATATCACACTTGATACACAGATATAAACGATAACGAGTATGAAAATGAACGACTTCTGTGTGTGCCTATGTATAGTCAACAATTTTTGTATTTGTATAGTCAACTGGTCAGACATTATGTTGCCCGTACTGCTGTTCCGCTTGTTAGGTGTTCTCTTCTCAATCCCTGGCGAACTGTTTTTTCGTTTTCGCTCTTGACTGGTTTCACCAGGAGAGAAATACCTTTCTAGATACGCGGAACATACGAATAAACTACGCAACCCCTACAAGAACGCAAACGAAATACAGACTATCGCCGAATAGCGGAGGCGGCGAAAGAAGAAAGCGAATCGTCAACGCGAAGTGGGGAGCACGGCGTCCCAGGTTTCCACGACAACAATCGCCCAGCGTCCAGTTTCCAACGCAACGATCAACGAGCGTCATACGTATCCCTGGCAACGAGACCAATAACTCACATACGCAGGCGCAACGCTCTCAAGGTCATGCACGTCGGTTCAGCCGAATGGCCCCGTGATTCTCCGACGTCCGGGCGTGTTTCACAGAAAAATATAAATCAGCAATCTGACCTTATTATCGTCGAAAGAGGCCCTCTCAGTCGTGAATTCCCAAGAAGACACAAAGGAAGCACTCTCTATCAACTTTGGTTGAGAAGTATGTGTTGTAACCTCGCCTAGATGACAGGAAAAGAAGGGAACAGGAATATTTTATTATTCCACTCGTCCGTAATGGTGTTACATTTTTTGCAGGAGAGGAAGAGAAAAGTGGCAGTAAATGAGCAGGGAAAAGAAGAAACGGTAAATTGAACAAGCGAAGAGAGCCAGATGCAGAGGATATCACACTTGATACACAGATATAAACGATAACAAGTATGAAAATGACCGACTTTTGTATTTGCCTGTGTATAGTCAACAATTTTTGTATATGTAAAGTCAACTGGGCCGACGTTTTTATGTAAAATGTCGTTAATGTCGATGAAAATATTTAAAATCCGATATCCTTGTTAGAACAATTCAGAACAAGTTTTTTCTTTCTGAACGTTTGCTTAGTTCTGTTCTTGAATTCTATTCGAAGAACAATTTCTGAAATCGCAAGCACTCTCTTGAGTATTCCCTTAGTTGGAAACCAATGGTCCACATGTAAACCAATCGACCCCACAGCACCTCCTAACGCTAGCCTATCAGAATGGGATAGATGTGGAGTTACACACGGGTTCAGAAGCACCTGGAGTTACACACGGGTTCGATGATCGATATTTTATTGTTCCACTCGTCCGTAAAAATGGTGTAACATTTTTGCTGGAGAGGAAGAGAAAAGTGGCGGTTAATAAGCAGGGAAAAGAAGGAACGGTACATTGAACAAGCGAAGAGAGCCAGATGCAGAGGATATCACACTTGATACACAGACGATAAACGATAACGAGTATGAAAATGAACGACTTTTGTATTTGAATATCCGACAATGACAACATTTTTTGTATATGTACATTCAACTGTGGTGTCAAAAATTGAACCTGTAAGCCCTGACGACAGGGAACGAAGGGAACAGGAATAGAAAAAAAAATAGATACCAATGAAGCTTGAAAACACCGAGGAAATAGGTATACACTCAATGATAGAACTACAAACCTCAGGGAGTCCCAACACTTCAGAACGTGCGTAACATGATCATGAGCGTAAGAAATTCATTCTTAGAGCAAAATATAAAGACATCGGGAAACAGTCTACACTTCCCGAAAATTGGAAACCAATGGACCCCACAGCACCTCCTAACGCTAAAAGAAGGAACGGTACATTGAACAAGCGAAGAGAGCCAGATGCAGAGGATATCACACTTGATACACAGACGATAAACGATAACGAGTATAAAAATGAACGACTTTGTGTGTGCCTATGAAGTCAACTGGTCAGACATGTATGTTGCCCGTACTGCTGTTCCGCTTGTTAGGGAGTTACAACTGGTTCGATGATGGATTTTTCATTATTCCACTGTGAATAGTGTTACCAGGAGAGTTTTCTAGATAGAGGAACATACGAATAAACTACGCAACCCCTACAAGAACGCAAACGAAATACAGACTATCGCCGAATAGCGGAGGCGGCGAAAGAAGAAAGCAAATCGTCAACGCGAAGTGGGGAGCACGGCGTCCCAGGTTTCACGACAACAATCGCCCAGCGTCCAGTTTCCAACGCAACGATCAACGAGCGTCATACGTATCCCAAGGAGACACAAAAGAAGCAACTTTGGTTGAGAAGTATGTGTTGTAACCTCGCCTAGATGACAGGAAAAGAAGGGAACAGGAATATTTTACTATTCCACTCGTCCGTAATGGTGTTACATTTTTTTGCAGGAGAGGAAGAGAAAAGTGGCAGTAAATGAGCAGGGAAAAGAAGGAACGGTAAATTGAACAAGCGAAGAGAGCCAGATGCAGAGGATATCACACTTGACACACAGACGATAAACGATAACGAGTATGAAAATAAACTACTTTTGTCTCTCTTGAGTATTCCCTTAGTTGCATACCAATGGTCCACTTGGAAACCAGATGGAGTTACACATTGTTTCGATGGTCAATATTTCATTATTCCACTCGTCCGTAACTGTGTTACTGTTTACAGGAGAGGAAGAGAAAAGTGGCGGTTAATGAGCAGGGAAAAGAAGGAACGGTAAATTGAACAAGCGAAGAGAGCCAGATGCAGAGGATATCACACTTGATACACAGATATAAACGATAGCAAGTATAAAAATGAACGACTTTTTGTTTTTGAATATCTGACACTTTTTGTATATTTATATTCAACTGTGGTGTCAAAAATTAAACCTGTACGCCTAGACGACAGGGAACGAAGGGAACAGGAATAGAAAAAAAGAGATACCAATGAAGCTTGAAAACACCGAGGAAATAGGTATACACTCAATGATAGAACTACAAACCTCAGGGAGTCCCAACACTTCAGAACGTGCGTAACATGATCATGAGCGTAAGAAATTCATTCTTAGAGCAAAATATAAAGACATCGGGAAACAGTCTACACTTCCCGAAAATTGGAAACCAATGGACCCCACAGCACCTCCTAACGCTAAAAGAAGGAGCGGTACATTGAACAAGCGAAGAGAGCCAGATGCAGAGGATATCACACTTGATACACAGATATAAACGATAACGAGTATGAAAATGAACGACTTTTGTATTTGAATATCTGACAATGACAACTGGGCCGACGTTTTCATGTAAAATGTCATACATATCGATGGAAATTTTTAAAATCCGAAATGTTTGTTAGAACAATTTAGAACAAGTTTTTTCTTTCTGAACGTTTGCTTAGTTCTGTTCTTGAATTCAATTGAAGGTACATTTTCTGAAATCGCAAGCACTCTAAAAATTAAATCACTTATTTTACCTGTCACAAACAATATTGGCCATAACTTGTAATGATGGTACGGAACAAAGAAATAAAACATTTCGAATTCGAACATAGAACCGTATTCGTTATAACATGTACAGAAAATAAATACGAATTATGTAGTATAGGTGCGTTCAAACTTCGCGAAATGTCCTCGAGGGGGATTCTCGCGAAACAAGTTTTAGCGGCGTTTAGAATCTAAACTTTAGATGCTCCTAGAACCCGAAAAACGCCTCTGCGAGGATCCGAGCGGTTAGATGCTGGCGCGCAACTAGAAGGCCTTGAAAAACGCCTCTGCGAGGATTAGGATTTATTATATTATTTAAATATGCGAATAGGCAAAACTAGTTGGTTTATTACGATTGAAACTTTTGGAGCGCAACAAAGGTCAGGCCTTGTTGTTTGACGTAATCATATGAACATCATATTCCAATATAGACGTGTGTATTTGTTTGTGCGAGGCAGGGTATTGGCTTATACGATTTAATTTTGTAATCAGTGTGATGGCTATTCTTTCCTTCAAAGTGATCGCTTCTCTCATGTGCGTTTCTACCCGTTCAATTTTGGGTCCAATAACTAACACCAGATAATCGAAGTCAGTCGATTTCATTCGCGTGAAATTCAGTGTTTTATGTCTTCAACCATCTCCATCTGCATGTCCTTTATTAATCTACTAGTTTAATGGCCCTGCTACGCAGGTTAAAAAGAAATAGGTGAATAACACTATGAGGGAGTATAATAACAATATGCAAAGTCAAAAAATCGTATATCCCACATCCCCTAGGAGAGGACCACGTCGGTTGCCCTGGGTGACGGGGGGGGGGGGGAATTCCACCCGCCCAGCGTTACCACCCCCTGAAACGTCGATATACTCTGATAAGCTCGTCTTTATATAGTGTGATTGCCAGATTGCAACCGTTTCCAAAAGGCGTTGCTCCTGAGGTCCTTTCCTCTTTTTGACAATATGAGCTGCGACGATGAAAGCCAAAGCACTGGCTGCACGGGGAGGAAGAGGAACTAGAGAAACACTCGCCATGGCCGCCTCGCGAGAACTGACGGCTCACCTCTGCCGCCGTGCCTCGCGCGTCTGTTTCACGGTTTGTTTCGTTGTGTAGTCTCGGGCGAGGGCTTCACCCATCAGTCTCGCGAAGAAATTTCGCGAAGTGTAAACGCACCTTAAGGTGACTCACCGATTGAAGCGTGCCAGTGGCAAAACGACCTAAGTGCCTGAGCAACAAATTTTCAGGAGAGAATGAAATGTGCATAAAATGTGTACCTTAGCAACGATCGGTTGTCACTGAAAGTCATAGGTAACTAAGCCAGAACTTCACTCCAATTAGATGTTTTGTCAACAAAACGAACTCGTAACCAATGGTTCTCCGGGATGTAAGGAGGGGGAAATTGGCAGCGTGGGATGTGGTCTGGTGTCAAATAAATTCACAGCTTTCCAAAAAGTGGTGTCAATTTTTGTGAGATGAAAAATGGCGAAAATGAATTTCCTTAGCAACGATCGGTTGTAAGTGAAAATCATTATAAAAATACGCGCTACTTTTGTCTCACTTTTTCCTGTCGCTTTTCGGGGGGGGGGGGGGGGGGTCCCATCGCAAAAACCTTTTCAAGGTTAAAATGGAATTTTTTAATTGGTGGTAAATTGTCATCTTTATGGATATGTGATATATACACATCCTTAAACGTGGGCCACTCTAATAATGTGCCATCAAATGAAGGCAAATTAATTTTTGGTGGTTTGATGCTCTGGTAGACACAGTTTTATTAAGTTGACTCATCCTGAAACTCGCAGAATCTTGCGAAGCTGTTCCTTTGCTGCTTTTATAGGTACATGCTGACTATCACCCACCCCAAGCCTACTATTATCTTTGCAATTGGCGATACGCTGCGCTAAGGCTGACACTTTTCGTTTGAGAGAACTGAAGGTGAGATCAAACCACCACAATGTGACACCCAATAATAATTTGAAGACCAATTAATAACAAAGAATAATTAAGAATAAATTTTATAAGAACCAATTACGAGGGTCAAGTAAAAAATAAGTTCCCACATTTTTTTCAGGTGTAAGGCATTTTTTATTATAATCGAGGAGTACACCTTCTGAAAGCATGGACTTTAAACAATTTTCTACATAGTCGCTAGATTTTTCTGTACATTTTCGCTGACGAGTTATCCACTTTTGAAAACCCTCTCCGAAGAACTCTGCCGCCAGGCCGTTGAGGAGTTTCTTCGAGAACTTGCAGAGAATGCCGAAGAATTTCTGGACTCCATAGTTACGGGAGATGAAACGTGGTGCCACCACGTTACCCCGGAAACGAAAATGCAATCACGACAATGGAAACATCTCGAATCGCCGCCACGAGCGAGTCCAGTCTAGAGGGGTCAGGTCAGGGCTCCTGGCTGGCCTGGGAACCGGCCATAGCGCCCGAATCATACGGGACTGGATGAATGACAATTTTCCCGGGCAGTGGATCGGTCGTTACGGATGATAACGCAGAATGCCTGTTGAAACCCGAGACCCGGATACGTTCTTTTGGGATTGCCTGAGAGGATTGGGAGTGTCACCATTCGATTCAGCGTGAAAAATCATGTCGAATACGAAACTCACTTGACCCGAACCGCCAAGTTTTGGAATCATGAAAAAACTCGATTTTGCTTTAAAAAAAACACGTTTTCTTTCATTCAAACTCATTTTTCTCCTAGGATAGCCGTATCATCTGCAAAGGTGGCAACAGTTGTGCCTTCTTGTTGGGGTAAGTCCCGTGTGTACAGGAGGTAGAGTACTGGCCCTAAAAAACTACCCTGCGGGACCCATGCTTTTATGAGCTTCAAGCCGGAGTATTGGTCATCTTGCTTCACCCTGAAATGTCTATTTTCTAGGTAGGACGTTTTCAGTAAAGTATTTTGTCTTGGGAGATCCATGAGCAGTTTGGAACTCTAGTCCCTCGTGCAGTGGCAACCCTGTCTACGGGTTTCTGAAATCCCTAGGCTACCCTATGAATAGTATGTAGAGCGACATGACAAAATATCAAAAGAAAAAAATATCATAAGATGGAGATATGGGATACAGCTCTGGGGCTGTGGCCAAGAAATCAAATATTAAGAAAATCCAAAACCTTTCAGAATAAAATACTGAGAAGTATAGTTGGAGCCCCTTGGTACATGCGAAACGATGATATTCATCGAGATTTGAGGATGGAGACCGTCAATGAAATTATTGCAAAATACGCAAGGAAGCATGAACATCGCCTCCACAAACACGAGAACCCGGAGATGCTCTACGTTTTGGACAACGAAGGTGAAATCCGACGTCTCAAGCGAAACAAACCACTGGATTTAGTTGTGCTGCGTGAATTGCAATCGAACTCAGTGCTAATTAATTGAGCTATATAATAAAGGGCTAGGTTTTGCTGTAAACCTACCCTCTTGGAGTGTATCTTTATCGATATGTAAAATTGCTAGATGAAATGTATTTGATTTTTCAGTTGCAATTAATAAATCACGAAAAAAAAAAAAAAAAAAAATTTCTCCTAGAAAAAGACGTCCAAGCATAAAAACGAGTATACCGTTGGAAAGCTGAGTGTCTGGGCAAGGTTTTCCCCGAGAAGAGCCCGACGAAAAACCTCCCTACAGATAGCGAAAAAACGATGATTTTTAAGAAATTTTCAAAGTTTGAACTTCGACAATTTTTTTCACCAATAAGGTCTGGCTAAAAAAATTAATTATATCAGGGTAATAGGAAATTTTATGCTCTTTCCAATGGTCACCTTATTTTCTCGCTTACACCAATATTGAGGGAGCTACGGCTGTTTCAGTGGGACTAGGTCTGAAAACTGAAAAAAATCTTAGAAATTAAATTGCAGGAAAACGATGCTTCTAAACGAAAAATGCTAGGAGACACTTTCGATTGCAAATTAAACGTAGAATCGATTCCCTGAGTTTGTTCCATAATTTTACTGGACGCCCTGTATACAATAAAATAGAATAAATAAAAGAAATGCGGACAGACAGACCGACAGACACGGAACAAAATTTGTTCAGTAGTATGAAACGCAAAATAAGAGTGCTAATTTTGGATTCGGACGACAACAAAAATTTTTCGGCTCCCGAAAGTGAACACAAGGTTTCCGCTGCTTCGCAGACTCGGAAGCAACACATTCAAAAAATCATATCTTGTGAATGGAATAAGGTAGAAATAGATAGGTTGGTGGCATCTACTTTCGGCCAATTATTTCGGTCGTCACGTGCCTCAGCCCTATCCACGCTGTATAAAGCATAAAAGTCCAGCACCATTTGAAAATTTGAAGACAATTTTTGAAAATTAGAATCTTAAGTTCGCTAGAAGGGTTAAATGTACGAGTAGGTTGTAGGATGAGCTTACTGTATCTGGCGGGTCGATCCAGTCGAATCCCGCGAAATTCGCAAGAGCGACGACGGGCAGGAAAACCGCTGCGATGCAAAGAGAATCTGTGGGGCGCATGACAAGGTAACCGACTGCCCACTCGACCCCAATGTTTGTGAATTCGCGCCTCCGTTATCAGCTTAGCTACCAGGTGTCCACTCTAATCAAACCCCATATCTGGAACAATATCTTCTATTTATCTCGTCCACACTCCCCGTCAAGTCAGTTCCCAATGATTGACGAGATTTGTGTCGTAATCGAAACCATTTAATCGGCGTCGGGATATTATTTCAACACCGGGATCAAGTTGAACCGATTGCGTTAACACCTGTAACAACAACCTCTTCGTCATACTGTTGTTGTGAAGGTTGGGACGTAGATTTCAATCCGCCTCCGTCCCACCCAAAATTCAGCCCAGTTTGATGTGCAGTTTAGTGCTTCCAAGTCTACCTATAGGTAACAGGAGTTTTCACCCTTGGAGATTTTATAGGAAACTAGTTTGAACCTCTGCAAATTCTTTCACTGGGGTATATTATTCAATTCGCTTGCGTTCATGATTTGAATTTCTACTAAGCTTTGGAGTGTGCGTGTTTCACAGGTGATTGAGCGATTATTGAGATTCAGGAGATATGCATAGAGCACGTAAATCTGTTCTCAACCAAAATACCTATTTGGATTGATCAGTTGATCATATTTGTGTGCCTCCTGAAATTCAATAATCGCTCCATCACCTGTGAAACACGCACACTCCAAAGCTTATTAGAAATTCAAATCATGAACGCTAGCCAATTGAATAATAAACCCCAGTGAAAGAATTTGCAGCGCTTTTTTAATGGTTATCAGAATACTTCAACCCGTGTATCGGCTATAAACCCTTTTAGGAGTTCACTCCAATATCCACGTTCACTACATCACTAGGTTACTGCAATCAAAACAAAAACAATAATAAACCAAAACAAAGAATGCAATAGGGACAGATTTTAGAGGTTTTCCACTACTATCCTTCAGAAAAACATGGTTTTCCCCACTTTGAACCCTCAATTTGCATTCTACAGAGTATCCAGGACATAATGACGTTGGAAAATCATTAAAAATTATTTTCCTTCGTATTTTTATTTTTATTTTCAAAAACTGTCCCGATTGAGGGGCATAGGTTCCGGAATAGGGACACTCCGAGTTTTTCTTCAAAAACCCATTTATATCATCCATTTCATCAATAGGGACAAGGTTTTTCTTTTTTTTAAATGTATAATTCTAACAAGAATAGTATATAATGTAATGTGAGATACACGTTTACGAAAAAAAAAAGTTTAGGAACTCAGAATTGACTGAAAAATTGAAGAAAACTGAACAACTAAAAAAATGACTTCTTAAAGTTACTCATTTACCATCACTACCACAGCCGAAATTGGAATTTGACACACTTCAAAATCTATTAATCACATCGAAATATTGAGGAATTGATTCGCCACTGACCAGCCGCTGCAGTGCACGCTCAATTTTCTCTTTTGGGTGCCTTATATATGGGCGTCGAACTCTTACAGAGTCAGACGGCATGATTAATCTAGAAAAGATGACATGGAAGGTAATTAGTTGCTTTAGGAAAATATTTGGTGACAAGGAAAATGATAAGATCGTGAATATTTGAATGCCCCTATTGAGGCTCACAACAACGAAAAAATGACTTTTCCGACAAATATCGACATTGTAAGTTATCCATACAACCTTTTTTAAACCTGGAAACGGTGTTTGTACCTGGAGATGCCTAGTAACCCAATAATAAATGCAGACACCAAAAACAACGATATCAACTGTTGAGCGTTACCTGGCAACAAAAGGCGGCAAACGCTTCGTCATCCTGTCCTTCTTTGAGGATCACTGAAAGACATGCCGATGGAACGATTCCACGCAGAAAGCATAATTTCACCAAAATGGAATCTTAACCGTCGCTACTTGAATCTCGTTCTACCAATAACGTCCCTATTCAGGATCCAGTCCCTATTGCGGGTATTCTACGGTACCTTCTTGAACCGGTTCCTCTAGATATATTCATAATACCCTCGTACTTTTTTTATTTTTAATTTCTTTATCTGCTTCTTTCTTCTTTAATTTCTTATATGACGAAAACAACGAGCGAGTTTCAACTCTGTTGTGAAAATCGGGGCAGCCCCGAGTTTCTCTGACCGTTGCTTCAACAAGTCCGTGAAGTCCAATTAAGCCATTCACCAAAGGGAAATCTTTTTCGTTTTTCCACAAGTCCATTTGTTCATAACATTTGTGCACTAACTTTTGTGCTGTATCTCCATAAATCAGCAAGCCCTACACTACGGCCTAATTTCATATTTCATGCGATGCGATAATTTAGTAATATTTGCTCTTAATTTTCAATTAATAAATTATAAATTTCCTCTGTTGCAATCAAATTTCAATGATTTATACTCTCAAGTTGAGAATTCGAGTCAGTTTTACCATGTATCCAACTTGGCTACTTTATTAATCATTGTTAAGGTGAACCCAAGTAAGATTTAAACGATTGTGCAGTTCACTGATGGAGGTTGTATTTCAAATCAATGCGTACATGCTCAATGAACGAATATGGAGATGAATCATTCAATTCGTATTTGTCGATATTGTGAATCAATAAAATAAATAAAGGTGTTGTAGAATAAAATCTTAGGGCGCTTCTGCCGAAGTTGAGGCTTCGCGGGTACCCAACAATATCACAAAATATGCTGCTTTGCCACTACTTAGTTTTGAAAATGAAGTCACTTTGATAACTATGATATGAAGTCAGTCAAGTAAACAAGGGTGTAAGAGCAAGCTAGAAAACGAAGGAGACCAGTTAACCAGGCTCTGTTAACCAAAAACGGGAAAATTTCGTTTAGAGGGGAAGTGAAGAAAATTTAGAGTGGGAATCGCGGGGAGCAGAGAGAGGGGAATAGTAGAAACCAATCAGGGACGGGGTTACAACTACCCCAGGAAACTCCAGGGTGCTAGGGCGGAGACTACAACTGACTGACCGTTTGCCAGAAAGAAGGGTGGCTTGGGAAAACCAACGGCACAAAGCAGCTTGGGGAATTTGGAGTCCATTAAAGGCTTTAAATATTCTCACATAGGAACGGGATTATCGAACAATGAGGTACCAACAGCGGCGAGTATGATCACCGTTACCTGCGGGCCTTGAATAGGAGTCAAGTGTGGTTTTCAAGAGGTAATGACCCAAACACCAAAAAACTCTTCATGATCCAAAACCATTTCAGGTAGGTACATCTGAACCATCATCATTGTATTTTGTTTTTAACTTGCTTATGGGTCATTTCAAAATTAAGGGTCACTTTGATGTCACACAGCCCTTACTGTTAGAAATTATACACGGAATAAACGATTCAACTAGAAATTATATTGAGCGAATTAAAAACACCAACTCTTTTCTCACTCTAAACCTGACGACAACATTTTCATATCAAAACAACAACAAATCCTGTTTCTAACGTGACGACAGTTTCCCAACACCACATCCTCCTGTTTTCTCTTGATGCGCCTGTAACCGGTCAGCATGCACCACCCTTTGCCGTCCATTGGGAAGCCGGACCCTGAAGACAACATCCGTCAGTTGTTTGCATATGACACAAGGCCCAACCCAAGGTCGTTGAAGCTTTGGAGCCAAACCTTCCTTCCTACCAGGATTGTACAGCCAAACTTGATCTCCTTTTTTAAACCTTGGTGTCTCGGCACGTACGTCATACCGCCTCTTCTGCGACCTTTCCCAATGTTTCCCAGGCTACACTGTGGGCTTCATTCAATTTGTTTCTCAGTAGGCCATGGTACTGACTGGGTTCGGCGACATCCCTGTTAGTAAATCACTTGGCAGGGTGGGTGTTCTTCCACAGGTAAGCATGGCTGGTGAATATCCTGTAGCACGATGAACGAATGCCCTGTAAGCTAGCAATGCCCATGAGAGGTGACAGCTTCTTTTCATCCAAGACACTAGATTTTTTGGGGGAAGGGTCGGATAGCTTAGCACCTTCATGGGTCCATCAATCTGAATACAATCACTTAATTATCATGATTATTATAAATGATTAATCACCTCAATTCTCATTCCCTACTCATGTCACAAGGTACACGTTGCTTGGTTGCCACATTTTTATTAAAACCTTAATTGAATTTTAAAATTATTTTTAAAAATTCCCAGGAAGAGAATACTCTCCTTTGGGCTAATTATTGGGGGGAAATGGAAAATCTCCATGCTAGATAGTGAATTAATGGAGTTTTACGCCCGTCACAGACTTTTTTCACATTCCCTACAAATTTGTTGAATCAGTCCCCCGGTACAAGAAAAAGGGATATTTTGGGCTGGGGAAAAATCGACGCGACACAGCCACATGATGGCAACGCGATGCCATTCTTTTGATTGCTCACAATTTTATGACAAAACTTATTTTAAATTGATTTAATAATTAATTATAATGTAGAATATTGTGTAAATTGCTATAAATTCAAAGCAATGTTTTTGAAAGTACCACGTCACGTCAGTGACGCACCGCAGTAAGGTATTCTGAAAACGCTGGATAATCAGTCTATTGGTTGGAGCTGTACAGCCCCACAACTGTGGTCCGTACGTCCAAACTGGCTCACGTACTTGATTATACAAAAGCAACTTGTTACCAATGGTTATAGAGGATTGCCTGCCAATAGGCCAGTAGATTTTATCATTTAAATGATCAACAGGAGTACAATTCAGTTTTTAGCGACCGATCCAACAGTCCCCCCCCTCAACACTCCTTCAACTAACCTTCGGGTGGGCTCCTTCCGAACTTTGTTATCCCGGCACCACCACTTTTCCGTCCGCCCGAGGGGGTCATTCGTGTACCTGCCACCTTGGTAAGCACTAGCCTCTTTAGTAAGTTCCAATTTTCAGGCAGCATTACCTCAATATCTATTTTACAGGTTATATAACCATAAATTTGAAGCATTATTTATTGGGTCTCTAATTTAGTATCAGATCTACAGATTTTTCCAGGGAGTTGGTTGGGCTTAGTAAGTAGTACCTTTTATGAACACAGAATGCACTCACGTAAACCCTTGTTTACGCAATTTTTCATCTTCGGTACTTAAATGTGTAAAATTAATCATTTAAATGATCTCTCTGTAGAACCATGGAGGTCTACTGTCCCGTTTTTTTCCAAGTTTTATCACCAGTTCAGCCTTCTCCTTTTTCACACATTGACTTGGCGTCAAGCGTCATGCCCAGGTATTTGGCTTCATTCGCGTAGGGAATTGCCACATTTTTGAGGAATAGTGGGATGTAGTTGATTTTCTGGTTGGTGATTTAATATTATCCTCGAGAATTTATTGTAACGTGCTTCTTGCAATTGGCACTCTCTAAAATGCTTAAAGACACGAATTTCTAGAGGTTCAAATACGACGAATTCTTACGCAAAAATACGTCCTACTTGGGTAGTTGAATTGAAGTTCAATAAAAAATTAACGTTGTTACTAAAAAAATATATATTTATTATGATTGTGAATTGGTTATCACATCAATATACGTATTTGTAAACCTGTAAAACTATAATATGTATTATAACCACTGTTTTTAATTATCAGATAGGTACTTCGTTCACATATTGATTGATTATTCAGGTAGATTGGTTAAATGACTATAAGAGTGAATCACTTATGCCTCGTATTGATTGTACAGTTTGGTTCGAAGGGGAAGTGATTAAATGTAGTTTACACACCAGATATCGTAGATCTATGCGTGTTAATCAATAAGTGCAATATGGATGTGTATTTTTGCACCTAGAAACTTATCGTTTGACTACGGGGTATTCCCAGAGAAAATAATAAAATATTATGCACAAAATTTAACGTTGAACAAAAAAGTTACCTTAGACATGGGTCTGCAAATGACGCCATACGACTGAAAAACTCAAAGAATGACAAAAAACCTCATTTTCTTAGATTTCAAGAATTACTATGAAACGGTAGAATAATTTCTGTTTCTAAAAATTTTTCGAAGAATAGAACGCCGCCAACCGATTGTTTCTATCGCCAGTCCATTGTCGAGATATGGTCTTTTTTAAAGAATCGTTTTTTGTAACAAGCTGTCTGAACCACTTGTTTTATTATTGTGTGTAATAAATTGAAATACCACCCCCTGCCTCAAAAATATACAGATTTAAAAAATAATTAAATAAATAAAAAGGATGAAATAGTTACACAAAGGATAAATGTGACCGAAATTTTGAACTGACCTAATTCTTGATTGAAAAACGAAGTTTTTTGATTTCTTCACTCGTAACACTTCATTTGCGAATCCATGTTTATAGGATCGAATCGCTGAACTATAGCAACGTAAAAAATAAAATGCAAACAAAACGAGAGATTTGAAAATGTTGAGCACAATAAATCATGAATAGAGTTTCGAAATGTCACATGAAAATAATTAGACAGACGGCTCGCGGAAAAGGTTTAGAAACCCGGCCAAGTCGTAAAAGTACAGATATGTAAGGAATCGCTGTTCGGAAATAGAAACACACTCCAAGCCACTCATTAGATGAATCACGACGAATCATTTTCCCGTTCATATTCCTTCAAGAGGCCTTTATTGGATGTCCAGTGCTCGAAATTAGTAGATAAATATGATTTCATTGGTGCTTATAACGAATCAGCGCAACAGTCTTCGGCCAACGAAACTGAAAAAGAACGAACGTTTATCAGTTGGTCGTATCGAATGAATGAATGGATGAAAAGCGTTTGTTCAGAAATGCAAAAACCAAAATGTCAGTTTTGGTGTGGCAAATGACCTCCTCGTCTAGGTAACATGGATGTATAGATCTTTCGAGATGCATTGGATAATCTGGAAAGGTGTTTATACGCTTGTTTTATGTAGCATTTCCAAACCAAATGAAGCTGTTTTCCAAATCGGACGTATGTGGGTGATTCCTAAGCTTGGGGCAATTTCACAAGACCAACCTCTTGTCAACAGCAATACATTCAACGTTTCGTCATCTTGAACTTCAACTCTCCTTCAGGGGCGTACATGAATGTCACTTTATATTCCAATGGCTCGTACAAATACTCCAGTTTGTAGGATCTTATTAGCTGCAACAAAAATATCAATGCGTCAGGTTCATAATTTACAATCAGCGCTTGTTAGCAGAACAGTGGATAGTTGGAAAAAATCAGTGTGAGCGTTGAACAACGATGAAAAACTGGCCTGTTCTCTTTATAGGTGGTCTACTTCCACTGATTTGAGAATACTGCCCAGATTTGTCTGAACTCCAGTAAACAGTGCAATATTTTCATTTAGATGTTTCATTTACGGCTCATTTACTATATGTAGGCGTTGTGTGATAACTATGGTTTGTTATGGATATGGACAGGTGTTCTTTCCTGATTTTTGAAACCGCTGCATCAGGAGATATACCAGACGCCTTCGAGTATCTGGGATATCCTGTGAGTGTTGCGGGTATTAACCGCCTCAGAGTCCTTGGGAGGGGTAATTGTTCCATTCCATCACCTCCCTACATTATAGGCTACTAACCGATGGTACGAAAATAAATAAGGTTTGCTTTGCTAGACAACTCGCCCTATTGTAGCTTGTAGCTTACAGGAATTAGTAGTGAATATTATGTAGCAGAAGCAACAAAAACTACCAACCCTAATTTCAATGAGAATGACTTGGTAGCTCGAGGTAGACCAAAAAGTCTGACAATTCAGCTTCTTCCTTTGTGAACGGGAGTAGGATTCCATCAAGAACCAGACGTTAAAAGAGCCTTTAGTTAAAGAACCTTCCTTACTTTAGCAATTAAGATCTGCATCTCTAGATCTGCGAAGCGTCGCCCCAAGCACATGCGAGCTCCATATCCATAAGGGAGTGATGCGAAAGGATGGATAAAACCAGTGTTACCACCTTTCTCAGATTTCATCCACCTCTCAGGTCTGAACGTGTCGGGGTCTGAAACGTACTCAGGCATACTGCCCGTCACTATCGAGGGGAACACAAGCTGCACCTAGAAAAAGCACACAAGATAGTTTACAATTGTTATATATATCATCATATATCAGATGATATATCATCTTTACATCTATATTTATACGAATATTATACGGATGAAAGATTTGATTCCTTGTTCGTGCATTTGCATGTTACGGTTTAACTCAAAAATGACTCGATCGATTTTAAAAATGCATTCACTATTGGGAAGCTCCATGCTTAGCCTATGCTATTATCATCAAAATGCCTCAAAACAGAAAATTTCTGAAAAATTGTATTTTAAAATTTGTGGAGCTAGTGCATTAGCTTCAATTCTTATGAATGACCCCTACAAGGACGTTAGCCTAACGATGAGTGTGAACCCTTCACCAATTTTATTGCCTTATATGGTTCATTTCAAAATTTCGGTCACATTTATGTCACTGATCAGTTTTGCCGTCAAATCTCAACTAAATACAGTTTTGTAAGTGTTGCAATTTTCTCCTATGTGGATGTACATGTTCCATGGAAAAGTATGTAAAAGTTGTGCCGACAGGACCCAGGAGAAAATACCAAAGTCCGCATTTCTCACTCCCTACAGCTGTCACTAACCAGAGTTATACAACATCCATCATCACTACTAAGCGAAATATTTATTGGGGCTGTTATATCCACTTACACTATGAAAGAACATACCATCTACCTACAATCGATATCCGTCAAAGGAAAAAAAAATTAGATCAAATCAAGTAGCCTTATCAGCCCATTATTTCAGTGTCACCCGGTTTTTCCTCACTCCCTACAATATTTGAAAAGAAACCCCCAACAGGCAGGAAATGGTGTTTATGAAGTTGCTTCTGTTTAGTTGACATCCCTTATTCAAGATGGTCTCAACGCTGGTGGTTGGATTTTGCCTAGATCTTCCCAGTCAGTTCTACCAGGAAAACCATCCCTGGAGGCAGCAGTGTGGGTTTTTTAACTCTCACTCCCTACTCCAATAACATTCTGACTGTGGCAAGTGAAACTTGATCGCACTTGTTGACAAATAGTGTAGTTGTTGGAAGTTCGTTGACATTTTGGTTCAGCCAGTTTCAATTGATTTGTGGCCTGTGTGAAAGGCTATAACCTCACTCCCTGCAAAATCCAGCCAATATCCCCTCAAATTGTAGGGAGTAAGTTCTGCTTGTAGCAAGTGAGATTTTGGCAAGGAAACCTCAGTATTTACTGTAGCTAAAATTAAGCTAATCTGTGCTGTTTCACTCTCCGAAATTGAAAGACTTGAGCGTTGATTTCCATGGAGGTTGGAGGCTCAAGAGGGGAAAAATTAGTAGTAAATACCTCACTCCCTACAAAAGTTTTTTTCTTCTAAATGCCTTATCAGCAGTACGAATCAATATTATGTGTCCTCACTTGGGTAATATGCAAAGTTTCAAATTTTTTTTTCTTGGAAAAGTTGATCCCCAAAGGTGACCGAAATGTTGAAATGACCCATATAGCTAGCGAGTAGACCAGCTAGCTCTAAATACAATATTAGATAGGATGTTTTATATACATTTAGAGATATGTGTTGGATATTTAAAGGGACAGTGAAATTAACTTGGTTTCCTTACCCCTTTAGGAATTCGGTACCCACATAGGGTCATGTCTGTTTGAAGTACTCGTCCATTTCCTATGACCGTAGAGTAGAGCCTGTGAACGTACAAAATCAAAAGTTCCAGTCATGGATCGTATAAGTGAATTTTCCAAAATTAAATCTGTCAGATTCGTGTTAAATTTAGTTGAGATTAGAGCAACTCTGAAGACAGTTAAGGCTGGATACACAGGGCAAGTTTAATAGTTAACTCGCTGGTGAGTGCGCTAGTTGATGATTACACGTACCGTTCCACTCGCTCATTCTCCAACTAGTTGCTGCGTTGAAACCAGGTTTTTTTTAGTGTATTGTGATTGCTTTTTGTGTTTATTTAGTGTTTGTGCTTTATGAGAATGAAGTGGAATGCAAATGACATGGCTAAGCTAAACTACGGGTTACCGACAGTTCCCTCTATGGAATATCAAGGATAAAGACTTTGCAAACAAAACATTGAAGGAGGAGAATTTCAAAAGTTTAATCTGTCAGCTTCATGAAAATAATCAGTCACCCTACCTTGGAATAGGATGGATATTGAGCGGAGGAAGTCGATGATTCCAGACCTGTGTCTGCAGCACCAGACTTCGTATCTCAGAGGTGAAAAGAGGAGGTTCTGAGTTCTTACTCGAGGGGAAGGCTAAAAGGTGTAAATACCTACTCTAACCTACTCTCAAGAGGGAGTTATTTGAGGTTTTTAGCAGAATAAGGCAAATTTTTCAGCTTAGGAGAGAGCTCACTGACCAAGTGAAGTCCCGGCTCGGTGCCCGGGTATTTATACATGGTCGGATCCCTCTTCCTCCTTCCCCTTCCCGAGGTAGAAGGGCCCTTGCGCCTTGGTCCCTTCGCTACTCCCGTTTATTGGAATAATTATGTGTCTTCCGGGTAAGTTCCCTTACAGATAACAATATGGAAAACGGTGCCGAGAGTGGAAGTATATTGGCGTACATGCACAAACCTGAAAACCTCCTTGATGAAGGATCGGAGGTAGGTCATCTGATCCAACATGGCCGCCGTAATTGGTGCGTTGGGGTCCGGCATCACGTGGAGGAGCTCTTGGTGGAGTTTGTCTTGAACTTCTTGTCGTGTCGCCAGCTGATACAGCATGGAACATGTCGCCATCGATATCTATCAGAACAATCAACAATCAGAAGGTCAGCCCCTCACAGCTGGAGGAACGATTCATTGGTTGTAACTAGAATCATGGAGATTCTAGGGTACGAATGAGAACAACTATTACAGGTTTTATAAGGGGGTGTTCGGTAAAGAACGACGAAACTTGATCCATTCCCTTGAGAATGGGGAATTTTGAGGCATTTTAAAACTATCCTGGATTTTAACTTTGTGTTATACTCATTTACAGGGTGTGTTTTCAAATGAGAATCTAAATTTTTTCACATAATGAAGGAACTTGGAATCGTCTGCTAACTTACCGTATCTATTCCAACCAGAATTAAGTCTAGAGCGAATATGCAGGCAATTTTCGGGTCCTTCTCCTTCACTAGAATCCTTTCAAGTAACGACAACTCGTCTTCATCAACATTTTTCGATTTCAAGTTGGACAGCGATTTGTTGATGTACTTCATACAGACTCTGAGAACATTCGTGGTAACATACATTGTAGAATAATTATATACGATAAATGTACAAATTCTATTCCATGAACTATCGAGTTTAAAAATAAAATAGAACTATTTCATCTCAACCGACTCCCAAAATATGATTCCTTGAGGTGATTTCAAGAAAAGACGTTTTGCGCCCCACAAACCCACATCTCTACATATGAAAATTACTTTTCTCAACTTCCGAACACATTTTTGTATTCAGCGTCATGTTGCCTACAAGCTTGGTGCATTTTGATAAATGAATCATAATTTCTAAACGTGCGTTCAAATTGTGTTCGGTTTGAAATGCGCTCGGGATGACAATCGCACTACTCAGGTAGTGTAAAGTAAAGTAAACAAGGAATTTCACCTTGAATTTTCGTCCGACTACCCGGAGGTGTCGAGGACGTCGCCAGCCGTCCTCCAGAGAGGAGCGGAACTAGGTCTGATGATTATGCTCGTGGCTTCCCATTGCCTCACGCCCCTGGGTTGGGAGCGATTTGGATTCACGTGATATCGAGATCAGAGGTGAACTGTCAAACGACAGGACAGGTATACAACACTTGATAGGATTTTGGCCCTAATCATTGGTGCCTGCCGGAATCGAACCGGGCTAATCAGTACGCCCACTGAAAGTAAATAGCCAAAGGACTGATGCCTTAGCTCGCTCGGACAACTCGCTCAGGTAGTGTCTAAGTCCCGAATCGCCGATTCGTGCAGAGTCATCCTGTGTCAGCGCCTCAGTGCGTTCGTCCAAAAATGTCTAGTGATGAAGATGTTATTTTGACGGCTTGGGCTGCAATAATTATTGCGACAACAGCAGGAGAACGTCGCACAGTGGGGCAGAGGCGGAAAAAAAATCGTAAAACTCAATATTTTTAAACCGGTTCCAAACTTGACATTCTTTTTAGAACTCAGGATTTTGATACTTACCATGTAACTGCATATCTTTACAAACATTTTAATAGCAATAAAAAACTTTTTGGCCCAGCTTTAGCCAGGTACCGACTATTCAAAAACATCCGCTTTTTAAGAATCATCTGTGTAAGGAAGCATGTACAGATGCAGTGTCTATTTGCACCAGTTAATATCTGAATAATGATCAACTTACTCCCTAAAGAAATCCATATTTTCTACATATTTCCTCCAGGTTGACGTCGGAAAATATCTCCAGTATGGCGCTTTCAGCTCTAATATTGCCACATTTCTCAACGCAAATTTAGCACAATCTATGATGTTTTGAGGCTCTGAGTTGTCTGGCAGATTTGGTTCTAAGCAACCCAATCTCACGTCCAAGGCGACTCTTCCTATACCTGCAACAAATATCGAGTTTCCATGAGATTCTAGCCTGTAGTAAACACTTCCTGTGGGTATCGTAGGGCCTCTGGTGCTGCGGGAGCCTCACAGTTTCATGAATTTCTCCAAGAACTCGAGAACTAGCTGCATACTTCAGCATGAATCATGGATAGTGCTTGTATAGAGTGTGCTTGTGTATAGATAGTCATTGTGATACTGAGGTTCAACAATTTCCACGTTCATCTCAGATGAAAATTACTCGCGTACCTCCGTATTTTCCGTTTTTAAACCCACGTGAGAACTCAAAAGCGTTGAAATCCGGGAATCATTCAAGAATGCTTCAAAACGGATTTCGATGTAGATAATGTTTGAACATTTTCATGCAATCGCTTCACTTCCTAAGACAACTCTCTTATTAATGACCTCTGATATTGAAATAGGTAATGATAATGAATACTTGAAACTATTCTTTGTTTCCATTGTCCGCAGCAATCGATTTTCCTCGTGTACAACACTTATTTTTTAGGCAACAGCATATTCAGAAGCTGCAATTAAGGCGCATTCGTTTATTACAGGAAATTGTGATTAAAGTAAGAGTGATGGCAGATACTCACATTCTAGGGACCATTTGTGAATCTCATTGTCAAAATCAGCAGGCATTTCCTGCTCACTATTTCTCATCTCTAACATCCTGAAACGGAAGGAACCAATTTTAAAACTACGAAAGAATAAACCAGCTATTGTGACAACTGAGATCTGTTTGTGCAGATAAGTCAAAAACCCATGATTACATTAAGAAATGATGACTTCGTTTGTAGGACGTCCCTATGGAGCAAGGCCTAGCGAATTTTTAACACCAAGGACAACGGAATTTTGTCATAATGCACCTTGAAACCTTAATCTTTTGACTTTGAATGACATAAGGATCCGCAAGTCAAATAAAAATCTCTGTTTTTAGAACCTCTCTTTGACGTTATGTTCTATAGGAAAGGCTTCGTCAATTGGAGGGACGTCCTTTTAGAATCCATTGAGGGCGGTGAGAGACAACCCCACCTTGAGAGAAAAAATAACTTTTTGTAGATAACATAAATCCATTTCAAACATTCTAAAACCAAATCCATGAAAAACTCCTTCTGTTTGGGCGAATTTTGTTGATGCTGTTACAAACCTCGTCACTTTACCTTTTAACATGGGTAGGCTCAAATCTGCAATGCCCATCCGCCTTTCCGTCCAAAAATCCATCATTTCGCACATGGACTCAAACTGACCTAAAACGTCACAACGACACGAATCTTCGATTCCACTCACCTTTCAATGAATGTGTCGGTAACTTCCAGAATAGGAGCTATATATTTCTTGACTACCGAGAGCTGTAAAGCCGGCCTTTGCACTTTGGTTCGGAAAATCCTCCAGTTTTCTCCATGTCTGAAAATGATGAATAACAAGGCAGCTAGTAAAATTGATTCAATTTCAAAACACTGAAAAACTATTATACAGGGGCTTACTGTTTCTGTATTCGACAGCCCTTCTACGTTAATCACCTACGTGTATTAGACATAGTCTGTGTTACATTATGTGAATTGGCTCCTCGCGCCTCCACATCTTGTAATTGCATTCAAGATGACAATAGTTTGGTATTTTCCTTTTTTACAGTAAATGCCACACCTTTTATTAATTTTTACATTCTTATGAACGAATTCAATATAAACTATACCTTCTGGGTTAAAATCGTTTGCGCCGTTTGCGCGCTTTGTTGTTGCTAACAACTAGTTGGCAAGGCGACGCTGGAAGCCGGCATGAGAAGTAGGGATGGGATATCGAAGGCATATCACTACTGATATCAGTATCGGGCTCCGTGGTATCGATAACAGTAAGATATCGGACCAGAGATATCGATATTCCGATATCGGTACCATTTGAAGGAACTACTGAGAAAATTATGAGCATTTCAGAATCAGAATGGTGTTTGGGTGTGGGCTTTAGCAGTTTAGTGGTTGGTTCCTTCGGAGATCTTGCATTTGCACCATTTTCTTTTTTTTTCTCTCGATTTCTGTTGGAACTGCTGCTTCCATCTATACTTGAGAGTAAATTGAGATGGCCTTTTTCAATGTGGTTTCTCTGGTTACTCGTGTTACCCGAAGTTTTTTTCTCTTGCCCACATGTTTTGCACTTGGCTTTTTCGCTGTCAATGCGAACAAAAAAAAGCCCACCACTTACGTTTGGGCGGCATCGTTGTGAGCACAATCACTTTTAGAGGTAGTTAAAGAACAGCTAATATACGAGTAGAGAAATAAATAACGGAATACAGAAAAGAAATTAAAACAACGAGAATATTGAATAGTGTCTGTTGGTTGAGTGGAGATCACACAGAACTAATAGTCTGATGGAGATGTAGGTGGGTTATGTTAGAAGCCGCCGGTTATAGATACCTACTGATATCGGTATCGGTTAAAGGATATCGATAGGTCGAAAATATCGGTCATTATGATATCGATACTAAGATATCGATATCCCATCTCATTGAGAAGTGCCGGAGCCCGCATAGCCTATGGGATGGCCATCGATAGTATCGAAATATCGATATTTTCCTCAGATATATCGATATTTTTCTATCGATGATGCTAGGGCCAATAGTATCAGATATTGATAGTTAGTGACCAATATTTTTTCCGATATTTCAGCCGATATATTTTCTTTTAACCGATATATCGGCTTCATCAGATAACATCACATGTTATATTGACTCGTAAAATAATATCGAACGTAAGTTCCATTTTTTCCTAAAGAGAAGTTTGTATGTTTCACTACTACCTAGACTTCCTCTACGTAGTTATTCAGGGTTATTTTAGAGTCCCCTCTAAGAGAATTTGGGTAGCTTATCAAACACTACGATATATATCGGCATCGATATTTTAACGCCGATACTATCAAACATCGAATCGATATTTTATGTTTCGATGGGCATCCCTAGCATAAGGAGCTCTCGACATCTTCAGAGGCTCGGCATGCGCTGTACAGTCTCAGTACACGTTCATGAGTCAATCATTAAATCGTTTCAACACAAAAGTTTTAGAATCTATAACTGCAAAAAATAGTTCGGGAAGCTTATTTAAAAATACCCGAATATTTACCCAATCGGGTATCATCTTTGGTATTTTCCCAGGTATTTCCCCGAACTCGGGTATTTACCGGGTAAAATCTCATCTCTACTCACACTCCAATGACGCCAGGAAGTTCTCCGAAGAAATCTTTCCGTATTTGATGTTTGTACTTGACTATGCAGGGCATCGAGGGTCTGTATGGCGTGTCTCCCTCGCTTCTGAAAACCTTCTCCGCTTCGTCGGCGTCAAACACAAAAAGGAGGTCGGGTCGCCCCATCAGCCCCGACATCTTGGCGATTTTACCGTAGTCCTCGTACAGCGACTTGGATATGTTGGCCACATCTTCTATTTTGTACACCCCTGAAATCATTGAAGGCGGCTTTAGTGAGCTGGCGATATTGAAATACTTGGAAGTGGGGTTACCAGATATTTTATGGGTCATTTTAAAATTCGGTCACATTTATGTCACTGATCAGTATTGCTGTCAAATGTCAACTAAATACAGCTTTGTAAGTGTTTTAAAATTTTCTCCTATGTGGATGTACGTGTTCCATGGAAAAGTATGCAAAAGTTGTGCAGACAGAACCCAGGAGAAAATACCAAGGTCCGTATTTCTCACTCCCTACAGCTGTCACTAACCAGAGGTATACGACTTCCATCATCACTACTAAGCGAAATATTTATTGGGGCTGTTATATCCACTTACACTATGAAAGAACATACCATCAACAATGGATATCCGCCTCAGGAAAAAAATTGGATCAAATCAAGTAGCCTTATCAGCCCATTATTTCAGTGTCACACGGTTTCAGGGTGTTTATGAATTTGCTTCTGTTTTATTGACATCCCTTATTCAACATGTTCCCAACGCTGGTGGTTGGATTTTGCCTAGACCTTCCCAGTCAGTTCTACTAGGAAAACCGTCCCTGGAGGCAGCAGTGTGGGTTTTTAACTCTCACTCCCTACTCCAGTAACATTCTGACTGTGGCTAGTGAATCTTGATCGCACTTGTTAACAGTTACGGTAGTTGTTGGAAGTTTGTTGACAACATTTTGGCTCAACCAGTTTCAATTGATTTGTGGCCTGTAAAGGCAGTGAAAGGCTATAACCTCACTCCCTACTCTCTCACTCCCTACAATATCCAGCCAATAGCCCCTTAAATTGTAGGAAGTGAGATCTGCTTGTAGCAAGTGAGATTTTGGCAAGGAAACCTTGGTATTTACCGTAACTAAAATTAAGTTTATTTGTGCTGTTCCACTCACCTAAATTGAAAGACTTGAGCGGCGATTCCCATGGAGGATGAAGGCTCGGGAGGGGGAAATATAGTAGTATATACCGCACTACCTACAATAGTAGTTTTTTCAAGAGTAGTTTTTGCAAACCCTGCCATCAAAGTGGGGTGGTGGTAGTGGTTTGCCCAAAACTGGGACTGCGTTTTGGGCTGGGAAATCAAATAACATTTTAATTAAGACTAGATATAAAATTTTAATATGAAAAGCCGATGTAGGATACACCACATAAGCAAAATGTCATGTGTTCAGAATATTTGCTTTCCTTTTAAAAGGTTTGGGCAGTTTTAGAAATCACAAATTAAACGTTCTTTATAAAATTTTTGTCTTGTTCTGCTGATACCGACTTTGCCACTACCTTTTTGTCGGTATTAGCAACATGCCTTGGTACTTAGTTGTGTTCTGTACACCAGTCTCGTCCATGTTAAGAATATATATTTTCAGGACTAATTCTAAATTGTCGAAATAGAGATCGAGCTGTTGGCGATTGAATCCCATACTTCGCACAATGCTGGTCTTCCGTGGGTTCTCTAAGACAATCTGATCCGCTTCATAAACGTGGCCGGCGGCCGCTAAACTATTTTATTCTTTTTTTTTTAACCATGTTTCTTGAAATTACCGATTCCAACAAACTCATTCATTCTCTTGAAACGTTTGAGTCTTTTTGCAAACGAACGAACGGGATTTACATCTCAATCCTAATGGAAGTTATCGTCTGAAATAGTAGGTATGTGAAAAAGTGGCTAAATTCAGGAATTGTTTCAAAATGCTACAAAACTTCCTAAAAAAAAAGCTTGGTAAAAATTCCAATAGCAGAATACTATCTAGGAAAATATGTTATCTATAAAATTAATAGATGGTGGTTACTTAATCAATAAGTGGTGGTTAACACTTTCTGTGCACACTAATTGCTCAAATTCGAAGCATAAATAGTACGATAATTTTGAAATTTTGGTTGTGTATGACGTATCACTGTAAATTTTGCTTTACTGTACCTCGGTACTAATAGGTTTTGCAGTTCCACGTTCGTAGGGATCTTTTTCGAGTGAAATAGTGAATTTGAGTAGAATTGAATGTTCTTGAACCTAACCTGAACATTGAGACGAAAAACATACCGGACCGTTGATAGGATGTAACGAGAGATCGAGAGCGGGGATTGAAAATTATTCTACAACCGTTAACAGCGTTTAACAGCGTTTTGTCACCGTCAAGTGTGTTCGTCGCATCTTAATTTTGTGAAATGGACGTATAGAACTGGACAGTGAAAATGTTTCGTACACAGGGTGTTTCGTGACGGTCACAGGCCAGGAGAACATTCTACGGATAATTTCTGATCGAAAATGCCTCTTAGAAATTTTTTTTTTCGTCTCTGCATTGGAAATGGGAACATTTTTATCTACTGTAATGTACTACAATGCTTCATTAATTTTTTTTTTTTTGAATCCTAGTTCTTTTTTAAAAACAGGCGAATCAACCATGATTAAAAGTGCGATTTCAGTGAAAAACCACTTTTTCGTAGTTGGAAAGGGACTAGACGGAATTTTATCGCGCTTTACGCTGGAACGCCTAGCGATTTTGAGCGTGTGCACTACGGACGCAAAAGTTCCAGCCTTAACAGGGTGTTTTCGGAAAAATCGAGATCTCGATTTGACAACGTCCACCCGCTGGTTTGTCATCCGTTTCCCGGCTCAAAAAAGGTTCACGAGGATAAGAAATTTAACGCCCTTTAGTGGAATCAGATTTGAAATCGCACGCAAAATGTTTTAGATATGGCCGTTTTAATATAATAAGTTCAAAAAAAAAAATCTTGGAATTTCCAACTGGTAAACCTAAGGTTTTTGAAATTATCTTCTTCCAACGAAAACTCTTTTAAGAAAAGCAGAAACGTACGGTTTTTTCATCTTTATCGTACACTACACTTGATATCAGAACGTATGATTCCTACATGCCTAAAGTTTCTCAACATGGTGACATGCCTTAAAAAATTGTAAATTTCAGAAAAAACTGTTTCAAATGCTACAAAATTATTGTAGGAAGAAATTAAAAAATTTACGTTTCGAAAAATTCCAATCGAACCTGGGTTCCCCAAATTACTATCTAATGAACCGCGAGTCGAGATCTCCAACGATTTGACAACGTCTCCTTTTCAAGCTGGTTTGTCATCCGTTTCGCCGGCTCAAAAAAGTGGTTCCGAGGATAGGAAATTTAACGCCCTTTCCAATAGTGGAATCAGATTTGAAATCGCACGCAAAATGTGGGAGATATGGCCGTTTTAATGAGGTAAGGTCGGAAAAACATCTGAAATTTTGAGACGACAAAAGCCAAACTCAAATTGAAGTGCCATTTAAGGGTTGTCAAATCTTGAAATTGAAAAAAAGCCGCATTTCCAAGGGTGTAAACAAAAATTGCTAAGAGGCATTTTCGATCAGAAATTTTCCGTAGAATCTTCTCCTGGCCTGTGACCGTCACGAAATGTAACACTCTTTATAAGAAAGAGCAGACAGGTAATTGGTTACGGTTTTGTTCAAAGTCATCGTAAATTTTTCTACACTTGATATCACAACGTACGAAGAAGCTACACTGCCTACCCACCTAGGCACACGTTTCTCAACATGGTGAATAACGATTCTTGAGTCATCAGTTGGAAACTCCAAGGTCGAAGTAAAACAAAAATTGTAAATTTCGTCGAACTACTACTGTAGGAAGACATTAAATGTAGGAAAGGAAATTACTGTAGGAAGAAATTAAATTAAATTTACGTTTGGTGGAATTAAAAAAAAAAAAAGGATGTCACGGCCAGGAATCGAACCTGGGTTCCCCAGAATGTAGAGTTTCAGTTGGGTGTGCTTGCCACTACACCACCGCGACGGGCGAATATCTTCAATTCTCGCAAAGAATATGCCATTCTTGATAGCCCGCTTACTGGAACCAAATACGAATCAGAATTATCCATTTTTTTCTTGCACTACTCCTATTTATTTGCGTGGGTTTTCTTTTTGTAAAACACGTTTATTCTATTTGGTTTGTTGTTTCCAAGAATGTTTGTCGTAAGAATCCATCAGTCACCAAGAATTAGGTTTCCCAAAATATCACAACGTATGAAGAAGCTACACTGCCTACCCACGTAGGCACACGTTTCTCAACATGGTGAATAACGATTCTTGAGTCATCAGTTGGAAACTCCAAGGTCGAAGTAAAACAAAAATTGTAAATTTCGTCGAACTACTACTGTAGGAAGACATTAATGTAGGAAAGGAAATTACTGTAGGAAGAAATTAAATTAAATTTACGTTTGGTGAAATAAAAAAAAAAAAAAAACGATGTCACGGCCAGGAATCGAACCTGGGTTCCCCAGAATGTATAGTTTCAGTTGGGTGTGCTTGCCACTACACCACCGCGACGGGCGAATATCTTCAATTCTCGCAAAGAATATGCCATTCTTGATAGCCCGCTTACTGGAACCAAATACGAATCAGAATTATCCATTTTTTTCTTGCACTACTCCTATTTAATTGCGTGGGTTTTCTTTTTGTAAAACACGTTTATTCTATTTGGTTTGTTGTTTCCAAGAATGTTTGTCGTAAGAATCCATCAGTCACCAAGAATTAGGTTTCCCAAAATATCTGCCCCAACAATTTGTCGGATCTATCCGTTTCCTTCAATATTGTTCGACCCGATTGTATCTCCTTCATTCATAGAAAAGATGACTAGATGTTCCCCCCACCTCTTAACCAATGGGATTGACCATGGGGAACTAGGATATTAAAAAATTAAAGATCAAAATTGTACAGAAAGATGTATTTAAATTTAATTAACGAAACCTAAAAACTGAAAAGAATACATGCTATTGTGAAGTTTCATAAATTTATTTTCCCTCCAGAATGTTACTAAGAGATAGTTCATTTGCCAACAAATGTGTAATTAACATTATTCTTGTCCCCATAGTTCTTAAAATCCAACATTAGACATTCATTTCACACTGATGTTCTCATAATACGTCAGTTTATGATCATGCTGCATGACTGGACAGTTTTTTTTAAGCTCCTGCTTTATGTATAATCCCGTTTTTAATTCAGAACTCCATCAGTCATCACACACAAATATTGATGTCCCTCTGAAATTGAAATGGAAAATTGTGAAATTGCAATGGAGGATTCTGTTTTTGACTTGGAGATTTCTGAATGTGGTTTGGAAAATTCCGAATTCACGTGGAAAAGCTATAAATGGGGGAATCACCAATGATGCTTGCGAATCCCCTCCATAAAGGAATATGTTGTTTATTGCTATTGGATAAGTGGTCAGTTCGATTGATGTGATACCTATCTTTCCGATTTCTTTGATAAATACTAATGGGAAATCACTGCTCGTGGTTTCGTCATTAAAAATGGAAAGTAATTTGATTTAGAAAAGTCTCAACCTGGCACGGAAAACCTACATATTTATGAATATGAACACGGCCATCTCTGGCTAGGCCATCGAAAGCCAATAGTTCACTCCATTCGGTCCCTTCCTCCTCACAAGTGCTCCGAACTATCAAATGCAGTTTTCGCCGATGGTATGAGTTCACTTACCGACGAGAGGGAAGAACCGCCACGTGTTGCCGAGGATCGGGATGGGTTTGGGGCCAGGCACCTCGGAGTAGGGTCTGGCCAGCTGGTCCACGTCCTCCACCAACGTGCTGTAGCCACAGCTGGAAAGCCTCCGCACTGCTCTGCGCACGCCATTCATTCTCCTTCGGCCCTGAAACCAAAGTCCACCTCTTTATTTATTTATTTATGTAAATGAACGGCAAAAGCCAATATTTATAGAAAATACGAAACGAGTTAGTTAATTACAACATGATATTACAATAGGATGTGAAGCAAACAAACAAAACAGTGAGACAAGAAGGGATGCGAAAATAACCAGCGAAACGCGAAGATGCGGGATGCGAAACGATTAACAGAGAATCTCAGTCAGGAGACTCTTCAGGGTGTGGGAAGAGGTACTAAAATTTAGACGGCATATTTAATATGTCATTAGATGACATATTTATTATGCCACAGTCACTTGACACCAGGGAAGGAGGACAGCATACATTAGTATCTTGATCACATCTGAGGAAAGCTGGGCACAACTCTGTTCTTCAGCAGTAGGAACAAAAGCACAATATGTGAACCCTGACGGACACCCAATGTTGCTGGATAGGGCCTAGAAAGGTCACCCTTAAGCCAAACCCTCTGAGACCTGCCCGATAAAAAAACTCTCGATCTAGGTCAGGAATGTTTCATGGACACCCCAAGAATACAACAAGGCAACAATGTGCTTGTGAGAAACACGGCTAAAAGCCTCAGCAAAATCCACTGAGACCGCATGAACCTGTACACCATCCTCAAACCCAGAGAACACAAAATCAGTGAATTTCACCAGGTTGGTAACCCTAGATCTAGCTCTGGTCAACCCCAATGCTGGGATAATGAAACTGGAGAACAACGGAGTCAGCTTATCAACAACCAGTTCTTCGAACAACATGGGCGTTGTGGATATTGTGCAAACTGCTCTGTAGTTTGAAATTAAAGATTTGGGGATTAAAGACCTCTTGGAATTAGCCGCTGGCGTAGCAAAGACATTTCTCATATACAGGGTGTCCCAAACTTGGCGTAAAATAAATTAAAAAAAAAAAACCTTTTTAAGAAAGCTTTTATTTAATGCCCTGAAAAAAAGGAAATACATTTTTACTTACAAATTTTAACTGTCTGCTTGTAGCTTATATACACCATTCATAAAATCATAAAAGCTTGTCGCGAAATTTAAGTTTGTGTAAATTAACTAGTTCCCAGGTACCTATTTCAAGGATCAACTTATTCCAATAAGTTAATATTTTTTATTTCAGTTTAATTAGGTAAATACTTACAGATACCAATACTGTACCTACTTGAGCAAACGTTGCGACAAGCTTTCATGATTTTATGAATTGTGTATGTAGGCTATAAGTAGACAGTTAAAATTTGTAAGTAAAAATGTATTTCCTTCTTTTTAGGGCATTTAAATGAAAGCTTTCTTAGAAAGGTTCTTATTTTAATTTATTTATTACTTTTTAGTCATTGCTAGCTAGGCTTCTGAGTCTGTTCATCTAATTCAACGTTAATCAATCGAGTTTACAGGTTCAAATCAAGAGGTCTCTACACCGAATTTCAGGGTGATTCCGAAAAGAGCTTCTTCTTTTTTTTTAACATGCATTTTTCTCAACTTTAACTTCCCCTCAACAAGCCCTTTCATTTGAAACCAGTATTCAACAAGCCCTTTCATCTGATACCCATATTGTTGAAATGTATTAAAAATTACTGTTCCGCCATCTTCACATTACTAATCGTGTATTATTATCCAACCTAAACGTGCATACAAAATTTCAGCTTAATCGGTTGAGAGTATCTGCATCAAAATCGGTTCACGAGATTTCACCCGAACATCTTTACATACAGACATTGCAAGTTTAAAATGAATTGTTGTGTGAATCCAGCCTGAAAATGAAGAGAGTCGCTGCTAACTTTTTCTTTGTTATCTCGACCCGTTATGGAAATATGATGACCTCCTGGTATCTGAGGACGATTAGAACTCGTTCAAACTGAATAAAAAGTAGTATTTCGTGGTGAAAAACTTGAATTTTCAAGTGGTTCAACGTTCGATATTTACTTAGAACACAAGGCTTCACCAGTTGTTTGCTCGAGTTGTTGTGTACGCATTCGCCACACTTCCCTAGTCCGTGCAGGTCCGGGAGGAACGTCAAGAGCTTGCGCCTTTAATTAGCGTTCATACAACTTAACAACTCAAGCAAACTGAGGTGAAGCCAACATTATTTACTCTTCTCCGCTTTTTCACGTTTGGAGAGCAACGGATGCTAAGCTTTTGTGGATTTGAAGTAATACGTGAGCCTATGTTTCGTAGTATTACAATAAATTACCAAAATCGAATTCTAATTAAGCCGAGATTCTCCCCAACAGCCAATGAGGAGCAGCTGATTTTGAAGCGAAATGATCTATTATTATGTATTAGTTGAAACGTACAGCTAAACCGATTGCTGCGGAAAGTTAGCTTTACCTTAAGGTGACCATATTTGAAATGACCTCAAAGCGGGACACACATTATGGTGGTCAGGCCCCCCCCAGATACCGTGTGAAAGATATTTTCTATATTGACACAACCAAACGTCCTAAGCTCATTATTTTACCTGATCGAACTCACTTTCTGGATAGCTTGCCGGATGTATCTGAACCCTGCTTCAAACTAACACAACAGAAGCCTTTTATAAACTACTAGTCTTCTAGCAGTTTATATTAAATTAGGGATGCAAGATTCTTAAAAAAGAATCGATTTAAATCGTATCGATCTTTTGGGAAGAATCAAAAAATATCGTATCGATTTTTTGAAAAGTATTGATATTTTAAAGAATTTATAGTTTTTTGAAATGTTTAAATAAGTCTTATTAGAACGAGAAAATTGATTTAGAATCGATTTATTTAGAAAATTCATTTACAATAGATATTTTTTTAAATTCTTAGATGAGTCTTATTAGAATTAGAAAATTTATGATTGATAAATTATAATCTTTCATGAAAGGAACCATTTTTTTTTTTTTCAAGAATGGATGCGTCTTCGAATTTTGAAATGAGTCAGAGTTCTTTAAATGCACTGTAAATTTTACTAGAAACTTCTAATGACTTCTCAAAAATGTACCTATCTCAACTGTAATAGTTTCTTTCAATACTAACTATATCTTTTGTATTGAGTTTAATTCGTGGCGTAAATTATTGGTGTCACCCACCTTCCATTACCAATTAAATATGGTAAATTACCATTTACCTGAAAAAAATCCAAAATCCAAAGGCCAAATCCAACTTGGTGGACATTTTTTAGTTGTATTAATTTAATTTATTCCCTTTCCCAGGTGCTTGTGTCAAACAAATTATATGTAAATAATGTACGACAGACTCGCTGAATCAACAGTTGAAAATTTCAATGAATAAGATACTGACCGCTCACAACTAAAGTGGCTATGATTCACCTTTTCCTACCAGGGGATAAGGCCTGATAATTTTGTATTTGTGGAGCGACGAGGGCCTGTTGAGTCACCATTCGATTCAGCTAAAAATTAAACATAAAATCCTATCTCCATTTTTGGAAGGAAGTCGATATTAGTTGAGAGCACTCATGTCTTACTCGTTCCTGACACATGTTGCCCGAATTAAGCAGATTTCTCCATACCACTCGTAGAAGATCATTTTCCAACTCTGAATTCCATATTTTGGCTGTAGGTTTTTCCAGTTCCTTGGGTTTTTAGGGATAGGACGTAACAGGGGTTTCATGGGTCTGGACGTCTTGATTCATCGGCGGTCCACTGCGGTCAGTTGTGGATGTAACGCCGCCAAAACAGGAGCAAACTTTTACTTGGCGGACACGTCTGGATGGGGAATGGACAGGACGGCGGAGGGGAGGGAAGGAATGTCGAATGGAGAAATCTGGAGCCGAACGTGAGATGGGCGCAGGAAGGCTCTCAAGAAAGCTGAAGACACAATGCGACTTGTAATGAACGAGAAACCTTGAAGAAGCTAGATAGGTAGGAAGCAATACGAATAGTAATGGCTAGGAAGGAATGGGGAAGGAATAAATGGGTTATTCTAAAATTATGGGTGGTTTTATGTCACCTTAGCCCCTATATAAATCCACGGATTTTGGGTAAATAGCTAATTAGGTATTTAATTATATTTGATTAACTAACCAATTTCTCACAACCTACATCCGTCACAAGATGTTGCTCCACTATTTAGCTTTTTTGATTTAATGCCATTGCTCATCTTTTAAAAAATTCCAAAAATGTTTTAGCCGGAAGATTGGCTCTACTTTGAGAATACAAGACTGGAAAAAGCGAATTTTATTGTTGTATTCGATTTTTTCTCAGATCCAGGTGTGTCACAAGGTTTCGTTCTCACGGCCTACAATTTTTCAACCTTTCCCCACACCCTAAAAAAAAAATTTTTTTTTTGGTTGTCGTAAACATTTGTGGCAACAGGGCTGCAACATGGCTTCTTGTTTGTTTTTCATCAGTTGCGATCTGCGTTTCCGAAAATTCGTTGACTGTAATAAAACGTGCGAGTGTTTTAACACAACAACAACCTACAACAGTGCTATTAGTGAAGTTGGCCAATTTAGGTAAAACCAGTGAGTTACAATCAACATTAATGTCAAGTTTGATACATACATTGTTTCGATCCAGCAATCAGCCACACTGCCTGGCATCTCATCATAACCTCTTAATTCTCACGACCTACAAAAAATGTAATATTCGTAATTGTAATTTGTGAGAATTGGTTGTAATGAGTGAAAATAAGATCGTTTATGTGAATTTAAAACGCTGCAAATTGTTACACGAAGGTTTATTGTTTCTGTATTAGATAACCCTTCTACGTAAATCCGTTAAATCTATGTTTATAAGACGTAATCTGTGGTACATTCCATACCTCGTGATTGCGTTGCAGATACCATTAAAAATGACGATTATATATATCAGCAAGGTTGATATGAAAGAAAGGAGTCGAAATGCTCCTTCACCTGACGTACAACTACGTCTTTCTCACTACCTACAACTGTTCTCACGCCCTACAAAAAGGAAATGTAGGAATTTCCAAAATTCTTTATCTTCATAACTACACAGTAAAGTGTGCGCCCACTCCAGGGTGTCTCTAAGGACATGTTCAGGAATTGGAAAGGACCAAAAAAATTGAGAAAATCGGAGTTTAATTTTGAGATTTTGTTTGCCCTCAAAATCACCCATAATTTTAGAATGACCCAAATATCAGTATGGACTGCTCTCCTTTAGTTCAGTGCATCTCAATTCTGTTGTATTACACTGGTTTACATAGAAAAATGAGCTCGGAATTGCCAAATGGAATCAAAACTGTTCACTTGTACAAACCCATCGGGTATTTGTATGTGAATTAAGTTCGACATATCGCACTTCAACTGGCAAATATCAAATAATCAAGGTCGCTTTATAAAAGATATTTGCAATTATTCATTTGCAATATCCAGTATTTACGAAGCTTACTACAACCCGATATGTGTCAGTAATCTCGGCATTGTGATCAATCGACCTTAATGGTTTGTATTCTAGGATTAATCTAGCTAAAAATCGAAATTTCAAAAACATTCTATGTAAGACGGTGGTTTTTTAAAAATTTGTTTGAGATTGAAATAGTTTCCCGAACCGATTGCTGGTTACATTGCGTTTCGAATGCAAGTTGCTTTAGCGGTTATTCATCAGGGGCGGGCAGTAAAAACGAAAATGAATTCCACGTAAGTGCATGCGCACAGCGTACCGCTAGTTCGATCATGATGAAATAAATATGGGTCATAAAGAAAGGGCCAATCTTTGTCCGGAGAGGATTCTGACTTCCCATTAATGATTTGGGAATCACAAAAATTTTCTCGATACACTATCATTCTTGCTCTACGATGTGCAGTCAACGCATGATGCATTTACATACCTACCTACCATTTAATACTTGAATTTAAATTTTAACAATGAATTGTCCTGTAGTCTGCCTGTCCTAAACTGAATTTTCCAACTTTGCGCAAACATTGTGAACCACTGATTACAGTTATTGTCCCAGGATTCTGGGGATTCTTCAATACATATCTAAAGATCTAAAGATGAAAAAAATTGGTTTGCGGATTTTCTAAGATGCTCACAAGACGAGCAGGAGTTTAAAATCGAGTGTCCGGTGGTTTTTGTCTTTAGTCTGTCTTCTTTGTGTTTTCGTATTTTGGCGGAGTACTCTCATCTCCCGTGCTTTTACCTCCACCACAGTAGGAGTGGTTGTACATTAGGTTATGAAATAAAAAGGCGGGAACCCTTGTTATCTAATCTGGAGGTGTGTGGTGGGGAGTTCAGTAATAGAAACGCCGTTTCCCTAGCAGCATCGTTCTTAAGTCTACCAGCTGAGAAACGGTAATAAATTGATATTATTCGTTTTTTCTTGTCTCAAAATGTAGAGTTTACCGAGCTTGTTCCGTTGGTATAGTGGTTTTGCTGAAAAACATCACTAGAACCCGAGAGAAGGTGAAAAAAAAACCAAGTTTCCAAGCACTGCCCTGTGTCTTTGGCCTGCCCTCCATATGGGCAGGTGAAAGACTACGTTCAAGTCATTTGTTAGTAATAGTCTTTTTCATAGCTATAATATAGTTCAGTTAAATTATTGACAATTATGCATTATTAAATCAGAACATCCTACCTATTTGAAAGGTAATAAAGTATAATTACCAATGGTATCAGTCTGCTGACCAGGGGCATCTATCAAGTTTCAAGTAATAATTTTGCTAAATATTTCTCATTGTTTCCTTTTGGTTTATTATTCTTTTAAATAATGCACCTGTTATCGTGCAGGTCCGAAAAGGTTTTGTTATCAATAGATTACATTTGTTGTCTCAAAGCCTGCCAGAGGTGTCTTTCGTCTGCCAATCGATTTTCAGTATCAATATTTCAATAATTAATTAGGTGCCTTATAGCGCGGCCTACCTTTGAAATACAATCCACATAGTGTAAAGGTGACCCCTGATTTTTGCCAGAACTCAATTTCAAATTTAGGTTTTCTGGAAACGAGAGGTCCGGATTCGCCCTTTCTGGGAAAATGACCCTTATGAGACCTTGAGGGGCGTTGTGCGCGTAATTGAATCAAAATTGTGAAAGTTATACCTGTTTCAAGAATTTCACGTTAGCCCCTGCGCAGAGCGTACCGCTGATTATATTGAGATGGAATTCCTATGGGACCTCAAGAGGTCTTATCCGCATAGTCCCTCAAAATATGAGCTAAATTCATTCAAATTTGTGGAAGTTATGGCTGTAACAAGGAATTGCGGATAGACAGATCGACGGACACGGAATCAAATTTGTTCATTAGGCTATGAAACGCAAAATGCGAGTGGAAATTTTGAATTCAGACAATAAATATTTTTTGGCTCCCGAAAGTGAACACAAGGCCTCCTCAATGATCAAAATAAGAAGAAAGAACCAACTGCGGGCTAGGGCACTATCCAGTTCGGTCATCGGTTATTATTCAGTTGATGATTGTAACGTGTAAAGGAAATTATGGAAAAATAAAATATCTATCTATTGATCAATTTTTTGTCGTCAATTATCTGGTACGAATTATTTGGATCGCTCGCTTGGGCGCTCACCGACTCCCCGCTCTGTTGGTCGCCACTCTCAACTAGAACCTTTGTCAAGGGAATCGTTCTGTTCAAACCTGGTGAAAGTTTCATTTCGACATACTGTTTGAGTTGAACCTGATGGCTAACGAGTTGTTTTCTTCGACCAGAATAGCGACGATGGTTTAGTTCCATAAAGTGAATTTGAAACAACCGGCGCAATGTTTTCTTTTGAATCCTAGTCTACCTACAGGTAGCGGAAGGTTTGTTTTCACTCTCGGAAGATGTGAATATTATTTTCTCCAAAATCGGTATTTCTGGTACACTAGGCACTGCGGTGAGGTGTTCCAGAGTTGGTAGTGGGGCAGTTGATACCCTCTGCCGTGCCTGTCAGGGTAAAGATGAGAAACTATATCGTGTGCAGTGTCCAAGAACTCATGGTGGCCGATTTCTCCGTCATGATGCGGTTGCTAAGTAGATTGCAGGTGCATTGTCGTCGGTGGCTGGGATGTGGGGAGAGAGAGATAGCATCGTATGCCAAGTGTCCAGGGCAAGAATCCTGATATCGTTGCCATTAAGCCTGATGGGTCTGCCACGATCCTGGGTGTCTAAGTTGTCAGTGACAGCGTGGATATGGAACAGACCTGAAGGGCTAAGAAAAGTAAATATGATAGGAACTACCTGCGGCAAGCGTTATCTGAGCTAAAAGGTGTGGTGCCTAATAACGTCAAGGTTATGGCTGCAAGGGGGTTATGGTGTGGAGTGTGGTGCGGGAAAAGTGCCACGGAGTTTTTCTAGCTGAGATTTCGTCATGAGTACGTCGTGGTGTCACCACCCACATCATCCAGGGCTCTGTCTGTCAGTGAGTTCGCAGATCCTTCCAACAACGTAATTCCCACGGTTTTCATCTGATTGTGATGAAATTCCCCAGTACTGTGCAGTTTAGCTTGCGGATGGTCCCCTATAAGTTCCATCGCTCACAAATTAATACAGAATTCTGCTCATGCGTATATGTAAAAGCCACCAAGCATCATTTCTTAGGTTCCAATGATCCGATCGAGCTCAAATCTCCAGCGATATAAATTTCAACGTGATAGTAGCTACTGTATGATTAGTAGCTACTGCCCATGCGAGAACGTGGACATTATGGACAACATTCGTTGTGTACGTGTTTCTGTCCATCTGTGTGTCACTGTGTCAGAGCGTTTCAACAGTATAAATTCCTACAGTTTTCATCTGATTGTGATGAAATTCCCCAGTACTGTGCAGTTTAGCTTGCGGATGGTCCCCTATGAGTGACATAGCTCACCACAAATCAAACATCAGTCTCTGCATTCGGAAACGTAAAAGCCACCCAGTATGATGTTATCACGTCCTAACGGAACATTCACCTCGAGGATCTTTTGAGTACCTGCATTCCCTATTCAGAGAAACAAATTGATTGTTGAGGTTTAGTTACAACAAAGTGAATTTAAAACAATTTATTCTTATAAAACTGCGAGATGTTTTCTTTTGCAGATTGTAAAACCAATACCGTATCAAATAAATTACAAAACCATGAACTGATCTTCATTTCGATCTCATATTTGGGTTATACACACCCAAAAACATGAACCTACCGATTTTCACAGCCCGATATGTCAAATCCTTGGATGCTATGATTTAACTTATCTTGAATCACTCAAATAATGCACTGTCATGAAGTGAATAGTCACGGAATTGAAATTTCAAAGCGACCAGTAGCTGAAAGACCACAGTTGCGGGCTTTTTACGAGACTTCCCTCGCTTATGCGGCTGTCGAACGGAACAAATTTACACGCAAGTGAACCGTGAAGATCGTTTTACGATCACTTGCTTGACATGGGCAAAAACATCACTCACCGTCACGTGTTGTTACCTCGACCCGTCCCATCGTCCACGTGCCTGTAGACACGTGCCCCCCCCCCCCCACCATTCAATTCTCTCCTCAGGGCAAACACCCAGCCCAGGTCCCTCACGTTCTCCTTGCGAAAATCATGCGTGTAATCGGCGATCTTTTACTACTTGCAAAAAAGTAAAACGATCCCGAGCCTCTTTACAACTCGAAATATTGAAAGAAGCAGGTGTAGCGCGTACAAAGAAGGAGGAGAGATCGCAAATATTCTTCAGTATAGAGGTGTGACGCTCCTCGAAAAATTCGGAACGATAACACTCCAACTAGTGGACCGGTTCCAATGAGCCGTTCCAATTCCAAACGGTTCCAGCTGTTTTGGGCACCAAAGCCAACTTATGTTACAGACGAGACAGCCCAAATCCTCAACATGGTGATTTCTAGAAAGATAATAATAAAGGAAGCCGAAAATTAATTATTAAACAGTATTGTGTTATATCATAATCTGTATGTATGGCACTAGTAGAATAGAAGTGGCGGACTCCTATAGGTATCCTTGGAGTAACGCTGTCCTACTCTCTTCAGCTGCACAGGCGTATCGCTGCTAAGGCAAGGGCGGCCCTAGTGGGTGTCAATTCTGTGTGGTTCAGGCTTTTATCGTCCCCTGATGTCCCGACGGATGGGAAGTTGAGGGTGTTTGATGCAGTGATACTGGCTACAGTTGGGTATGGAGCGCAGTTTTGGGATTTTTCGTCTTATGAGGAATTGGAAAAAGTTCTTCCTCAAAAAACTTCCGAAGTTGCCGAAGCCCAACTATATCTATATAGTGAGACAAAGTAGGGCACGATTTATCTGACGAGTCTCACACTCAACACAGACTATCTGCTAAAGGAACTGAGACTCCCTGAAGGACGTTTCCCCAAGCTCACTGCTCAAAAGATGATTGGAAAGGAAATTGGGTGGGTACGGCTGGACGTGATGCGGGAAAGCCAGGTGGGAGATGCTAGTAGCCCTTTTGATCCAGCTTGTAGTGTTTTGGGAGTTTGGCAGAGACAGCTGTGATAGACCAGAAACGTCGCTTAATGGATGCAATTAAAGAAAGAGCCCATACCGCCCAGTACCATTTACTGTACCAACACCTGGATCCAGAGGTGGACTATATCAGAAGATTGCCGATTTATCATGCCATGGTGGTCCTGAAGTGTCGAGGAGAGCTTCTGAGACTTAATTTCCAGCCTTGGATCCTTAACAGAATCCATCTTTCCCGTTGTGCAACGTCGAGGCTGATGAGTCTATGGAGCACTTTCTGACAGAATGCCCCATAACGGTGTTCGTACGAATTCGATGCTTTGCAATTCGCAGTTTTGCATTTCTAGTAGCCTTATACATAGATTTTCATATATGATCAGTTCGTGTTTGGCGTGACTGCTGAGGTGCAATCAGCCAAATTGGCACAAGGGAACAGTGACCGGAGCGCAAGTTGGGCTGCTACGCAGAGTTGGGTAAAAACTAATTTTCAACTAAAAACTAAAACTACTTCAGTTTAGTTTCATTGCTTTCAAAAACTAAACCAATAGTTTCAGTTTGTCGTCGAAACTAACGGCCAGAACTAAATTAGTTCTTAGTTTGATTGGAGAAACTAAAACTAAATTAATTTAAAAATTAGTTTCTATTTTCAACTAAAACTATTAGTTTTGTTCTTAGTTTCAAACTAAAAACTTTTTTTGGCGAACTTTTCAAGAAAAAACCTGGGTACCAGATAATATATTATGACCGTTCCGCCGTGCGGCCCATGAACTGTCAATATAAATGTAACACATTTGGGGTTAGGTGGTCCCCGCTGTCAGTGGAGGTCAAAGTAGTAGAGTTGGGACTAGTTAACTAAAAAATTAGTTGAACTAAAGCGGAAACTAAGAAATAATTTAGTTGAAATAAATATAACTAATTTTGGATTTAATTTAGTTTCAGTTCGTATCCATAAACTAATTTCAGAACTAATTTAGTTTTAGTTTCTTCCTCTCAACCGAGAATTAATTTAGTTTCAAAATTAGTTTATGGATACGAATTAAAACTAAATTAGTTCTTATTTTCCGCTTTAGTTCAACTAATTTTTTAGTTAACTTGTCCCAACTCTGCTGCTACGCCTGTGATCATCCGGGCGATCCACATTCTGGAAGGTGCGCGATGTGTGACTTAGGCCGTTCCGGCGAACGATTCCCACTTTCTCGCGTCCTTCCCTGAGCTCTCTGAATTTAGCGTTCATACTTTGTCTAGAAAAAAACTTACAAATCATGAGAAGGAGAATTCGCTGTGACGGTAACAAGTGCAATTTAATAGTTGAGGAATCTAGTATGTAGGCAGGATTCGTTATATGCTGGAAGGATATTCAGTGCTCGCCTTGTCACGTTGGTCCTTTTTTTTAATAAGATATGGACCTAACTGAGAATGACATACTATAAGTTAAAAGAAGAGGTGGATTAGTACTTGGGTTTATTTAACTCTTCCAATAATAAGCAAAGCATCTCATAAAAACCTGGCATCTCCACTTGGTCCATCCCGGGCACACTCATAGAGTGTGGATATCGCCAGAGAGGACAGGAAGACCCACCTACTCCCGCATCTGTGAAGTCCTGCCAGATTGTATTGGGCCCCAGACACAATCTAACCCACAGTATCAACCGCAGGTACCTAAGTTCGAGAGCCTTCCCAAACTAGGGAAAAGGAAGAAAGTTTTCAGTTGGATTCCTGTCCTAATGACTCGATAGAAATAGTCGGGGGAAAGAAAAATGATGTTCGATCAAGTGAAAACCAGAAGGGGAGATTCACGAGTATCTTTTAGATTCGCAATGCTAAGGTGAGACAACGAGTCGAAAACATGACTGATCGAACGGCACGTAGAATTTTTGCTGGTTTCAGCTAGAAATTTCACTAAATATGTTCACAAACAAACTGAGGACTCGATAATTGTGAAATAGAAAACCATTCGTTATAACGAAATCGTCTTATAAAAAAGTATCGGTACACTACAAATGCAAACACATAACGGATGTTATGAAGCAACTAGCTGACCTGGCAAACATTGTTTTGCCTTATAAATTATTTCCAGGTTATACGGCGAATTCATACAGAAATGAGTGAGTGATAAGTCGGTAATGACAATGCAAATATCCTCAATAGTAAATAGGTAAATTAAAGTAGTTCTCATGTAATAATACTATTTTTATTGCAATTAGTATAACCAATGCTGATGGGGACACTGTCCTGGGAATAATTTTGAACTAAAACCATTCAAAATAGGTACCTACTACATATAACTGCGACATAAACTTTTTACGTGTACATCAGGATTAAACATCAATAATAATAATAAATGTTCATTTTCATTTCAAAAAAATTTAGATTTGCCATAAGCTAAGGGAAATTTTAATCGAAGTACAGTTAAAAACACTATAATTTATCAGTTATCGAGCGGGATGATCATGATTAAATTACTAAAATGGCTGTAAAGAATAGGGGTCGGTGATGAAAAAGTAAAAATTTAGGGTTGTATGTATTTTTTAATGCCACAATATAAAAATAAAAACAAACATTTTTTTAAAAAACTTAAGGGTGAACAATTCTGATCACTTGGAGGTATGAAAAATAGATAGTAGCCGATTCTCACCCCCTGAATACGCTATAAAATTTGGTTAAAATCGGTAAAGCCGTTTCGGAGGAGTATGGTAACTAACATTCTGACATGGAAATTTTATATATTAGAGTAATATATATTTACGCGTAACTTATATATATGATCTCGATTACTGGTCGTGGAAGAATAATATCAGTTTATTATTATTTTATAATTATTTTATCAGAAAGGGAACTGTAAGTGAAGGAGTTCAATTTTTCATAATTGTTGCCAACTGAAGAGTTTCCCTTTTTGAAAACCGACAGAAACTCAAGAATACATATAAACTGATGTGTGTACATCTTTGAAAATTTTCCTGGGGATCTTGAGGGTCAGTCAGAGGTTAGCAGAGAACTGCGATTTCAGTGGCAACGTTCGGTTCTATCGGCACTACTTCTTCAGCACTAGAAGAACCACACAGAAAATTTTGAAAATAACTGATTCTGAAAGAATCACGGATGAAAATACAGTACCCATTAGTCTAACTTGAGAGAAAAAAAGTGATAGATTTACTACTAATGTAATAGGTAGAAAGGAGAAAGTTGAAAACATAAACGTTAAATGGTTGTACAACATAACTTGAAGATTATGAATCAGTTATTCTCAAAATTTTCTGTATGGTTTCTCTATCCCTGAAGAAGTTTTACAAATAGAACGAACCGTTCGCACTAATTTTGTATACAGTATAATTGAGGTTATAATAATAAATAATGTCACGGTATGCGTAATAACCATTGTATGTCAAATTAACAAAAATTACGGACATGATGTTGAATGTATCTATAGAATCAAATAAAGAATTTCGATTGGATTCATTGTATGTATTACGAGTTTATACGCGAAGAAAATTATATTCATGTTCCATTAGAATTGTATTACAGCTAATATTGAAATATTCTATAATATTGATAAGTCGACATTTAATTGGATTATAGTTGAAGAATAATCAACGAGTCAAATCGGAGACTTGTTTCTCAACAATCAGCTGTTGTAGCTGTCAAGAGAAATTATGAGTTTTTACCTTATTAGTAGTTGAGGCTATTTTTCTTCGTTATCGAAATTTGTCAATGTTTCCATCCGCCAAATACTAAGTTGAATTTTGGACAAAGAAGCTTTACAACGATTAAGTGGGTCACAAAACCACCGTTTTTAAACAGTTTTTTCGGCTTTCCTCCGCAATATCTCCCTTTTCCTTATTGAAAGTCAACGTTTTCAAGGTTTGTGAATGTAGTGGACTTCAAATGGGATCGAACGAGATGAGGATCATGCTAATTGTAGCGGGTCGATATAAAGCTTTATTATTGAAAATATTGAATCAAGATTTTGGGAATTATGGGACACGATGAACAAGACTTACCGATTGTCTCTGTAGGTGGGATCGGGTGTCTGGGGACAGACGAAGTGGACGCGAAGAGAAAGCTGAGGGCTCCGGACTCGAAGAGTCCACACAACACCACACACGACCCGGATCGGACACGCAAGATCAGGAGCTCCGGCACACAACACCACAGCTCAGGACACTACACCACACTGACTGACTCGGGATCGGCGGTCCCTCGGCCCGGGCGTCCTTGACTCGGAAATAGAGGGAAAAAAGGAAGATGAGGACGCGTACAGGAAGAAACTCGCGGCGGGTGAAGCAAGAAACCTCTCTCTCTCTCTCCCGCTCCCTAAGCACTGATAGATCTCATTAGGGGCTCTCCCCACAGCCGGCGGACGTACCTGGAGGCCTCTCCGTTCCCTTCAGCTCCGATTTCACCATCTTTTCATCAAGGTTGGACACAGTTTCTTCATCCTCATCATTAGTAGACGTCAGAGTTGGGCAGTAGGTCTCTAGTTACCCGAGTATTTTCATACTTTTCACCTGACCCTTCAGGTTTTAGCGATGAGACCCCCCGCCGAAAAGTGAGACCAAATGATGTCACATAGATAGCGCCTATAATATAAGACACTACCTTCCAATAAAGACGATCTTCCTGAAAGATAAATATAAATATACATAAAAGGGTCATTCCATACCCAAACAGACCCGAAATGTGCCGACCTCCTCCGATTTTGTTCATACTTGGTGTAGTTGCTTCCATTAGCGAATAAAAAAGGGCTGCCAGGTCAGCTCCTCCAAAAATGAACGGTTTTGGAAGCTATAGCAGTATGATTTTTTGACAATGTTTTCGATTTGTTATGACCTAAACATGGTTTTTGACTACATACTCGTATTCGGTTCCAACCGATCAAATAAGCGGACCCTGCAGAAAGCCGTTATGAAACTCGGATAACGTCCGCAAGTCTTGAAAACGCAATTTCTCCCGAGTCGTTCAGTAGAATTAGGTCTTAAAATGTTTGTAATTACTTGGTTTACAATGCCCTTGACGGAGTCATAACGATTTTAAGGGCTATGCACCGCTATTATTTCACTTTATTTCGCCTTTTATAGATGTCAAGCTGAATTATCTCGAAAACCGTTCGAGATGTCGAAAATTGTACTGGAAGAAAAGTTTTATAGCTCTTGAAATTTCCATTCGTATGGACTCCTTCCACTTTTCCATGGCTCCAACCGTTTACGAGCTATGAGCAAAACAAAGTCTGCCCATTTACGGGTAAGAAGGTAGCAGTGGTAAAGGGAGTTTCATAGTCGGTACCGCTCTAATTCTACCCATGAGATGCGGCAGGGTTCAAGTTCAAGCTTTACGGGTCAAACTAGTAGGTGACATAAAAATGCCCGTTGAAGAGCCGCTGGGTTGCTAGGGCAGACGGATTTTGCCAAAAACAAAAATTTTTTGGGTACATATGGACTTACGTAGGGCTTCATCTGCCCTAGCAACCCAGCGGCTCTTCAACAGCAGACGTGCATTTTTATGTTACCTATCAACCTAAGTATGATTGGCCAAAATTTTACCCATCTACAAATCAGTCGTTTCAGGACCCTCAAATCAGTGTTTTTTGACTACGTCTGCACGTAAGACCCAGCCACTGTGAACTGGCAGACGAACATGGTTGAGTTTCTCATGGATCAAGGTGTCATTGGCCGAAATGGTATTCATCTACCTGTGAGTCGGATTTTCATTGTTTTGAGGTCTGTTTCATTGACCGCCATCTTTTAATTCAACGGCTTTAGAATGGCAGACGTGCGTTTTATATATAACCTCAGTGAGTACTATAAAATGCAATAATTGATACTTTTCTATCGATCAGTTGCCTTTTTTCAGCCGGGCTCCCAGACTAACAGGGGCTGTTTTGAAAAACGAAAGACTACAACACGACCGTGAATTGAAAAGCGACTTTCAGATACAGGATTGTGCTAAACTTGGCCAATTCTGGCTGCTATTCGATCTCTCATGAAGAAATTATCTGCATGTACCAAATATTATCAAATGAAAAACATGATTTATCTATGTAATTGGAAGTGTTCATAGGTTATGGGGAAAACGCTGTCAATTCTATCACATGGGTTTATAATTTTTTTAATACCTAACGAGTGGGTTTTAACTTTCAGGTTCTGAGATTGCAATTATTTGCTATGGGTGAATTTCTACGGATCTAAAATTTATCACAGTCCAGTTTTTGTCCAAAATTATTCGAAAATGACACCCGATTTGCTTATGTCAGTAAAAATCCTTAAGAACAACGTTTTAAATAGCTGTTGGCCCATAGCATCTGTGAATATCAGTAAACGGCCTGGGTAGAAGTTGGGTCCAACTTTTTACATCAACTATAAGGCTATCTGTGGACCATATGGCGTACGGACATTGCAGATTTTGAATTGGCCCACCTTGAAACGGAATAAAAAAGACGGTTGTCTATATTTCCACGAAAATAATGAGCACACAGTTGAATCGATTTCGACGGTTAAGTGATCATCAGTAACATACATGAACTGAAAGTACATCGCAGAAAGCACATAGACCCAGGTGAATTGAGATTGAATCCTATTGGCTCAGGGAAGTGAAAAGGGCGGGGAAGACCAACCAATCCCACTCAAGGCTCATAAAGTGAAAGGGGCACAAACAGTATCATTATGGCGAGGTAGACCCAAACGTACTGCAAAAATGAACCCACCAACGGTGGAATATTTTCATTAATAACTTCATTTAAACATTTTCCTGACCTATCACTCTTAACAATTTCGAATTTTTCTGGCACATCCAACATACGATTCAATTTCTTTGGGCAAAAGTGAGGAAATTCTACATATTGCCTGTTAGTTAGATCAAAAAGAAAGCTACGATTGGACTTATTCGAATGTCGTGCAAAGACAGAGTCACGTTTGTTGTCCCTGAAATCCTTTTCATGCTCTTCTATTCGTTTCCTAAATTTCCTACCAGTCTGACCACAGTATTCAAGCCCAAATGAAAATTTTAGTTTACAAACCCCACTTTTATCCTGAACGTTAATTTTATCTTTAACCCAAAGAAAATTCAAGATTATTTTTATTCTTGCACCCAACATTGAAATCTATGGATGAAAGAATTTTACCAATTTTATCTGAAATTTCCCATAATAGGGAACACTAATCTTTTTCTCTTTCAACTCAATTTCTCTCACTAAATTACACAACCCCCCCCCCCCCTTGAAAGTTTGAGGAAGAGGGTTATGAAAAATGTTTCCTACATGATTACGAAGGCTTATAATTGAAAATAATAAGATTAAAATAAAAGAAAATGTCTTTATTAACTGAAAAGTTTCATTTTTAATAACTAGTTAATGAAAACAAAATAATACTGAGTTTACAAATCGAAATCCTTTTTCAAAAAAATAAATTATGATTATCAATAACAATCACAGTGTGGGGAGTTCTATCGTTTCAATTCTTCATAAAATGTCAGAGGTGCAGTATGTTCTCAAGTCTACACGTTTAAGCTCGGACGTAGAAAGCTGTTCCAGCCTTGATCCACTTGGTTGCTTCTCCTTTTTTACATGTCACTTGCAATTCGGCGATCACTTCATCCCTGGATTCATTCGAGTAGAGTGGGATCGGAACGAAATCATGCAGCGACTCCTCCTAGAAAAAAAGTATCGACGTCGAATTACTAACACATTTGATATGGGAAATTGTTCAATGCGCATTTCAAGGGAGGGTTTGTACCTTTTCGTATGTACGAGGGTCATCCAGAAAGTAAGGTTACAACTGATGGTAAAAATCGAAAAATGCATATATTTTATTCAAATTTTGAGGAAATGTAGCAAAATATGTCCTTATTTTTCTACATAATCGCCACCAACTTCAACACATTTCTTCAGCCATACGCACTTCGCTCCAACTCCAAAAACCACTTCTCGACAGTTTCCTTCACCTCCTCGTCGTTGGAAAAACGTTTTCCACCCAAGAACTCCACAATTTGGTGAAAATGTGGAAGTCCGAAGGCGCCAAGTCCGATGAATATGGTGGATGGGTCACAACATCCCATCCAAACGACACAAGCAGGTCCTGGGTCTGGCGAGCAGTGTGTTGTGAAGAAGGTACAGAAGGGAAGAAGTCAGCATTCCCCTCCTTTTGTCTTTGATTTTTTCCCCCAATTTTCTAAGGGTCTCACAATACGCGGTTCCCCTGACCATGAAATCCACCAACAACACCCCTTTTCTGTCCCAAAACACTGATGCCATGATCTTCTGCTCCGAGGGCTGAACCTTGAATTTTTTTGCTGACGGGGAGTGAGTATTGCGGCATTGCAGGGACTGCCTTTTGACTCTGGGGTAACAACAAACCCACGTTTCGTCCCCAGTCACAAAGTGAGGAACTTGATGACCGCCCGAGTTTCGTATCGGCTGCAGAGGTTGACGGAATAGGCTGTTGTGACGACATTTCGTAACGGACTGTTGCAGGCGGTGACTACTAGGAACCCCCGTGCACTGCACCTTCCAGGGAGTTTGTAACCTTACTTTCTGGATGACGCTCGTACCTGCCCCGTAATTGGGGGAATTCACTTCAAAAATAGACTTATTCGTAAAGAGATTTTTTAGTTATTGAACTGAAGAAAACAATGGGGCAAGGTGGCCAGGTATTGTGCAATAGTGATGGAAAACTATCGATAGTACTATCAGCAACCTTTATAAAAATTGTTTTAGCTAATCATAAAAAGAAAACCGATGCTTTCCCCACTAAGTTATGGAAGTTTATCGAAGAGGAATTAATGTAAATATATCAGTTGAAACAAAAACGTATATTGAATTGAACAATTTGCATATCGACGTGCTTTGGGTCAAGGCGATTTCGTCTTTCATAAACAATATAATCAGCTGCACTGGAAACTCATTCTGTAGCCAATCGATAGTTCAACTTTTGATAGTATCGAAACTATTGATGGGTTCCCATCACTATTGTGCCATGCCTTGCAGCGACAGAACTTTCAATTAATTTTTAAATTCAATTGTGAGTGCAGCAGCTTGATTTTATCCTACCCTAATTGTACCTTAATTTGTGAGTTATTTTTACCATGAGAGAAGTTATTGAAGCCGTGTTGCTTCAATTTGTCTCTCTCGTATCTTCTTTTTTGTTCACACCATATATTTATTATCAAATGTTGAATATCTCTTAGTGTGGATCAGAGATGGGCATCCCTGATTAAAGAATACTTTTACGATTACAAAAGTATTCGTAAAAGTAATCGATTAATTAAATTTTTTAATTAATTAAAATTAATTTTTCGAATACTTTTTTAATCGCCAAAAGTATTCGAATAAAATTGTATTTGATTACTTTTGTATTCGAATACTTTTGCCGATTACAATGGTCCATGCCGTTGATATTCATTTTTGATGTTCGTCGCAGACGGTCTTCTGCCTGAATTTAATTAGTAAAAATTGACATTTATAATAAGCCTTGAAAAAAATCTGCATATTTCACAAAGTCAGAAGCAGGCATAGCTCATAGATGAACAATAAAATAGACAATAATTTTATGAAAATTTTCATTTTTAGATTAGCACAAATTAAGATTTGAACTCAAACGATGTTTCCATATTTTAACTTCTTGGTTTTAAATTAGTAAGTACTTTTAGTTCCAATTTTATGTGATCACAAGTAGGTACTATTATTATTATTGAATGTTCAATTTGCTTTGTTATCTCTACCGACTACCATAGGTAGTTCAATAATAATTTAACGTAGTTCAGAACTGATTTTAGCAAATTTGCAAGAAAAAAAAGAAGATATTTGAATAATACACCTTTGTGATTGTGCAGGTCCGAAAAATTTTTGTTATCGATAGATTACATTTGTTGTTGTGAAGCCTGCCAGAGGTGTCTTTCGTGCCAATCGATTTTCAGTATTAATATTTAAATAATTAATTAGTTGTCTTATAGCGCGGCCTACCTTTGAAATACAATGCACATAGTGTGAAGATGAACCCGACTTTTGCCAGAACTCAATTTCAAATTTAGGTTTTCTGAAAACGAGAGGTCCGGATTCGCCCTTTTTGGGAAAATGACACATATAAATTATTTTATTAGCCATATTATTTTGGTTCGTTTTTTATTATTAAACTGCGAGATTGTTCCAAATTTAATTTATTTGGCTCTCTAATCCCTTGCAGATGTTATTCTTATAATGGAATTACTATTAGGCAGGAACCGCTAGAAGCTTTTTCATTCCACTTCGACCCCGTAACAGCCCTCGAAGAACTTAACAATTTCGAGAAGTGCTCGTAGATCTTGCCCACTACTCAAGATTCGTGACAAACTTCTACGACTCACCTTCTCTTCCCAAGTTACGGTCAATGGCGGAGCTTCTGAGACGCTGAGTGAATCCACTTGAGTCATCTCGAGTGAACCGTTTACTATCAGAGCACCTTGCAGTAGTAATCCTGTGATGATCTTCAATCCATCAGTTGCGGATGGCGCGAATTCCAATGAGCATTTAAGCGTAAGCTGATCCATTTCAAGACTTCTGGCTCTAAAACAAGTCATCAATGATCATTTATCATTTTGGGGTGAGTGAATAGTCGATAAAAATGATGCTCAGAAACTTTCCGACAAAACTAATCATTCAACTACTACAGCCAAACTAGTGGTGCGGGAACTTGTCTTGGCTTTATTTCACTAACATGGCCATAACTAAGTTTGCCCTTTAAATTAATTGTCCAATTAAATTCAAATCTGAGGGTACCGTTGTAAGAAGCGTTAAATCCCTTTTTTCTCAATGCGTAATCAAAATGTTAAAAGAGAGCTGAAATTTTAGAAAGTGGGTGAAAAATAGCGCCAATTTCTGTAGTTCAAAAGCTTTCCAACGGTTTAATAAAAGAAAATATTTTACTGCCTTCTCAACTCACAATCACAATTTCATGAACGACCCGTGTAAGTGAAAAAAAACCGGAATAAAGTGAACAGTTTGTCAGTTACAACTTTTTCTTTAAACTTTATGGTATTTTTAAAACACATTTTGGCCTCAGCCTATCGTTCATTGAGGAAGAACAAACCACACGGGCCACATATCTTAGGTAGAACATGAATGTTAGGTGTAAATGTTTTATGCTGTTTGCAAACAACTTAAGCGACTTGTTTTATACAGCTGTTTTACATTTCAGGAACAAATTCTCTGATTTAATAACTTTCCCAATTTATACTGTTAGAACTTGAGCTATTTTTGTCCTTAGAATTCTTACCATACAAAAGCTTTTTGTGAAAAAACCCCGAGGTGCGTGAAATGCGCTGGTAAGCATGATGCTCAAATAGATAGGAAATTTAAGGCTCTTTCCAGCGGTGTCATAAATTTTGAGCTGCCTCCAACATTTATGGAGTCATGACAGTTTTAATGACGAAAACACGATAAAAATCTTGAATCATGAATAGCTAGGAAACGAGGTATCTTATAAAAAATTTTCCCGCCAAGTACTATAGTCACCTCTAGGTGACACTACTTAGATAATGAATTAAAGATAAATTAGCCGCCAAATTCGATTTTTCTGCGGTCCGACGGGATTTACGAGCATGGATAACAATTTACAAGTCATAGAAGATGTTAATGTTGATGACAGTTCAACTGATAAGCTCATATCTTTTGGTATCTCATGAATTCCGTGTTTCCCAGCAACTTGTCAAGAGTTTTGAGAAAAATTGCGAGGATCAGGTAAAATTCTGGGACTTTTTTGTGTTAATCTGTTTTCTAGGATGTAGCATGTATTTGTAAATAACATTTTGTTCAGAAAAAAGGTAGGTGACTCTAGGATTTCACGGAACATCAAACCAAGACGTCAAGTGTGTTTTATTCGTAATACTTATGTTTTATTTCAACTGTGAACAAGGTGAAAGTATGTGTCTGCTGTTGGCTGTTCTCTGTTGACCCCGTTGGTGCAGGATTTTAGATGTCACAGATCTACCATGTTAGGCATGGTAGCAAGCAGCACATAAAGGGGAAGCCAATCCGTTTTGGCTACAAACTCTGGTCCATAGCCACCAAGAATGGATACCTTGTGTCGATTGAACCTTACCAATGTGCAAAAGCTGCCCCCCTTCCTCATCAAAATGAAGTTGGACTTGGAGCTGCAGTCGTCCTCACCACTCATTCAAGGATGCCAACAGAGCTCTGACCATACAATTTGTACATTAAAATTTGTTCACCTGGTTGCTGCCGTAGAATATTCTTCATGGTTGGAATTCATTCCACAAAACTAAAGTTTGATTCAACGTACAAGTGATAAAGTTCACAGTGTAAGATTTTGGAGGACTAATACTGCATGTAGTGTTGAGCTCAGGCCTAGAGTCACCTAAGGGTGACACCCTCATATCTTTTGAATAAATAATTTTTCTCGCGGTTTTTCGTCTTGTATGCTTTTCATAACCTCTCAGTAACAACATATAAAAAGAAGGAGTGGAAATTTGCATGGGCGGCCTTATAGTACTTGGCGGGTTAATATTTAGCAATTTTCAATTCCCTTCAACTACTCGTGTATGAATGAACTTGGTAGCACAGACCAGTTTGCCAGATGAGCCCCTTGTTTGATCACCTTACAAATGGCCTGATTCGACTGGGTAATGAAGAAATAGATAGATATACCACTAGTTCCAGCGGATTGAGCTCCCCCAGGGCTATACAATACTGAAATGGTACGGCATATAATAATTCCGAAAATGGAGACAAATCAGCTATCCTACCTGGCAGCATCTTGTTTCAGAGCCATGAAGAAATCCGCTCCGTGAAACAAGTTACTCATGTCGATCATACTCAAGCTTTCCTCCTTCATGGCCTCGTGGAGGGATTGCACGGAAATGGTTTTTGCAACCACCGATTCCAACCACGCCGCGGGGTTGGTTGGTCCATACCAAATATTCGACCATTCTTCTGGAACCTGCAAATGGATAAACAAGTGACAGAAACTGATATAGAGATCATCCGTATGTGTTTTGGTTAGAAACTACAACAGAAAAAACACCAGCTACAATGGGGTGTATAAGAAATTTTCAATTTCGTTTGTTTATTTGCAAAGATAGAGTCGAATTCTGAGTATTAACGTCATCATTTCTTAGAAAGTCCCGTTTTAACTGCCAGGAGTGTTATGTGTTCACGACTATAATCCACATTTGAAGCAGTTTGATCCGCCTCATGACCCAACCCGTTAAAATGTTGCAGCTTAAGGGAAATTATTAGTTTCCCAGTAATGACGCAAGTTCGAACTCAATCAATATTTTTGGGCCATAACAGTTGGTGCAGTCGGTAGATCCCGAAATAATAAGAAAAAATTATAAATTAAATCCTTCTCGATCTTTACAAGGCTATAAACATCACATGACGTAACACCTTTCACTTCCTCACTCACTTGAGTCAAAATACATCGTGACAATATCCTTTCTATTAATTGCAACTGAAAAATGAAATACATTTCATCTAGCAATTTTACACTCCAAGAGGGTAGGTTTACAGCAAAACCTAGCCCTTTATTATATAGCTCAAATAAATAGCACTGAGTTCGATTGCACTTCTATTCACGCAGCACAACTAAATCCAGTGGTTTGTTTCGCTTGAGACGTCGGATTTCACCTTCGTTATTCAAAACGTAGAGCATCTCCGGGTTCTCATGTTTGTGGAGGCGATGTTCATGCTTCCTTGCGCATTTTGCAATAATTGCTTCCGAGTCTACTAAGGTAGAGGAAGCATTGTTTTCACTTTCGGAATGTGAAAATTTTTTCGTCCCCAAAATCGAAAATTCCACTCGCATTTTGCGTTTTAGACCTTTCTGAACAATTTTGGTTCCGTGTCTGTCTGTCTGTCTGTCAGCAAATCCTTGTTACGGGCAAAACTACACGAAGTTATAGTCCGATTTTGATGAAATTTTCAGGGATTGTGCGGGTTGTTGTGTAGATGGTCCCCTATAGGTTTCGTGACCCCCGGATCAATAGTAGCCTCTGCGCATGCGCAAACGTGAAATCCTTGCCACAAGCATAACTCCAGGAGTTCTTGACCAATTTCGATGAAATTTTCAGGGATTGTTCGGTTCGATGTGTAGATGGTCCCCTATGAGTTTCATGACCCCCGGATCAATAGTAGCCTCTGCGCATGCGCAAACGTGAAATCCTTGTTACGCGCATAACTTCAGGAGTTCTTGACCAATTTCGATGAAATTTCCAGGGATTGTTCGGTTTGATGTGTAGATGGTCCCCTATGAGCTTCATGACCCCCGGTTCAATAGTAGCCTCTGCGCATGCGCAAACGTGAAATCCTTGTTACAAGCATAACTCTGGGAGTTCATGACCAATTTCGATGACATTTTCAGGTATTGTTCGGTTTGATGTGTAGATGGTACCCTATGAGTTCCATGACTCCCGGATCAATAGTAGCCTCTGCGCATGCGCAAACGTGAAATCCTTGTTACGCGCATAACTTGGGAGTTCTTGACCAATTTCGATGAAATTTTCAGGGATTGGGAGGTTTGATGTGTAGATGGTTCCCTATGAGTTTCATGACCCCCGGATCTATAGTAGCCTCTGCGCATGCGCAAACGTGAAATCCATGCTACAAGCATAACTCCGGGAGTTCTCGACCGATTTCGATGAAATTTTCAGGGATTGTTCGGTTTGATGTGTAGATGATCTATACAGTCATATTATGGATACGAGGAAGCTATGTGCCACACCCACTTGGCTGACGTTTTTCATAGACTGTCTCCATCCTCAAATCTCGATGAATATCATCGTTTCGCGTGTACCAAGGGGCTCCAACTATACTTCTCAGTATTTTATTCTGAAAGGTTTGGATTTTCTTAATATTTGATTTCTTGGCACAGCCCCAGATTTGTATCCCATAGGTCCAAATAGGGCGAAGGATCTGCTTATATACGAGCAGTTTGTCGCGAAGAGAGAGATAGGAATTCCTTCCCATTAGCCAATACATCGTTCAGTACTTGATTTTAAGTTCTTCTTTCTTTTTCTATGTGTTTATTCCAGTGTAATTTGGAGTCAAGTGTCAAACCCAAGTATTTAACTGCTTCAGTATTCGAATTGATCTCAACATCCTAGATTGGGACTTTTCGGTTAGTGAAGTTGATGTGGACTGATTTTGATTCGTTCAGCTTCATTCTCCACATCTTGGTCCACTTAGAAACCTCAGTAGTAGACGTCTGTAGTTTGCGTGTTGCAGCTTCTATATCATCTCCAACATAGAGGATAGCTGATAAATATCGATTTTCCTGTTGATACATTTTTCAACCAACCAAAACCAACGCAGTTTCGTGTTAACTACTTTTAATTTTTCAAGTTTTACATTACAACCAGTTTGCAATACAGGTTACCTACCTACCTTATATTCAGGGTCTCCCATCTATACGGGCCCATTAAGGAATTACAGCCATACGGTGCGAGCTATCAAAAAATTGAACTGGACCTTTTCTATAGTATTTTCACTCTGTTTGAAGGTGGTGGAACCCGTTTTTCATTTTTCCATGTTTTAGTGCCTCAAATCTTGGATTGAAACTTGAGGTTACCTCTTGACCCAACTTTTTTATTATAGTTTTCGATTCTACGTTAAATTTGGAATGAAGAAAACTCACGATCGATATTATTTTATGAGTCAACATTATACGTGATATTATCAGATGAAGCCGATATATCGGTTAAAAAATATATCGGCTGAAATATCGGAAAAAATGTTGGTCACTCACTATCAATATCCGATACTATTGGCCCTAGCACCATCGGTAGAAAAATATCAATATATCGGAGGAAAATATCGGTATTTCGATACTATCGACTATCGATGGCCATCCTGTCAACTGGACAGTACAGTTTTGAACATGAGGTACTCGCTTTAGGTTACCTACTTGCTCAACGATAGGCTTGGCCGGTCCTAGATCAACCGGTCAAGAGTAATGAGGTGTTTGGCTTGGGAAAAGTGGTAAGATCGATTCACAGGGACATTTGATAAATGGATAATCGAGAAATTTCCCTGTAAGATCTCAAAGTGAGTCTGTTAGAACGTCAGTGCACCCCCGGAATGAAAACCACCGCTGGCGCTTCATACCCAGTATTGTCACAGCCCTCACACATGGTGTTTAGAGCTTCTCAGTTTTTCAACAACCATCCATGCTTGTGGTTCTTATATAGACATTCCATCCAAATATCGTTCTTCATCCGTTCAAATGATTAATGATAGCTCTCAATTATACTTCCCTTAATGTCAATCAAACTTAACTTTCATCAAATGTACTTCCCTTAATGTCAAATATCACTTTACAAAGTTCTCTGTTCGTATAACTTCAATTTAGTATACAGTTTCGTTCATCCTAATTCAGTTGTAACTTTGATTATTAACCCTCTTACCACGAAATATGATTTGGAAGACGGGGAAATATAAGATTATAGGAGCTATCAAACGACCTAAATACGATATGCATATACAAAGGGGTTTTACTTCCCGGGGATGGTACAAGGACGATAATTGCTTTTCTCTGTAAAACGAAAGATTTACGAAACGATAACAAAACGTAACAATTATTATACTAACGAATCTTCTATACAATATCAATACACAATGTTCACTCTCCTGTAAAACAAAAGAAAACGACATTTAAAGCCCTTACATCGGGGTCTTTCTCTTCATTACGTCGTGAATAAGTTTATTTCGCACTGATAACAGACGGCTCTCTCTCATAGAGATTATTTCGCCGGAGTTTAGAATCAAAACCGCACATATCCACTTCCGAGCGATTTTCGGGTTATTGCATTTTTTCAATCTCCTTCCAGGTGGGCATCAAAGAGCCCTGAAATATTTTTCCAAAACCCAACATGTCCCTGTTAAAAAGACAGTTAAAGTTCATAGTTTGTGACAAAACCCAACATATCCATCTCCTTATTACTATTCAAGATGAAAGCACCAAAACTGAACATATCCATCCGGCATTGCTAGCTGAATGAATGTTTTTTTTTTTCAAAAGTTGACATATCCATGAACATCGAATTCCTGCGCGTATTTTCATAGTGATTCTCTTAGTTGACGATAGGTAGCAATACCAGTCGATAGATCTCTGAAAGATTAGATTTTTCTGCAATCAATAGATGTCGCCGCAATGAATAACTCCTTCACCTGTTGAATAGCCACGCTTCCGAAGTTCAGATTGTTGTTGTTCTGAGACAACAGGGTTCTGGGTTTCACGTCACTAGTTCATAACGAGTTGCTTTAGTTTTTTTGTCGGTTTGTTGTGCCTATTTGTGTCCCGTTCTACTGAACTCGTGTAGTGT
>JAVIWC010000802.1:0-22051 GCA_031894815.1 Creontiades dilutus
CGTTTTTTTTCATCAAAATTGCTCAAAAATTAACTCTGTTTAATCGCTTTCAAACCTACTCTCTAAGGGGTTTTTCGGGGTGCTGAACACGAATCTGAAGTCCGTTTTTCGATAAAACGCTTCCTTCATGGTTATTTTCGCGTTTTTTTCATCAAAATTGCTCAAAAATTAACTCTGTTTAATCGCTTTCAAACCTACTCTCTAAGGGGTTTTTCGGGGTGCTGAACACGAATCTGAAGTCCGTTTTTCGATAAAACGCTTCCTTCAAGGTTATTTTCGCGTTTTTTCATCAAAATTGCTCAAAAATTAACTCTGTTTAATCGCTTTCAAACCTACTCTCTAAGGGGTTTTTCGGGGTGCTGAACACGAATCTGAAGTCCTTTTTTCGATAAAACGCTTCCTTCTTCATCGTTATTTTCGCGTTTTTTCATCAAAATTGCTCATAAACAAACTCTGTTTAATCACTTTCAAACCTACTCTCTAAGGGGTTTTTCGGGGTGCTGAACACGAATCTGAAGTCCTTTTTTCGATAAAACGCTTCCTTCATGGTTATTTTCGCGTTTTTTCATCAAAATTGCTCAAAAATAAACTCTGTTTAATCGCTTTCAAACCTACTCTCTAAGGGGTTTTTCGGGGTGCTGAACACGAATCTGAAGTCCTTTTTTCGATAAAACGCTTCCTTCATGGTTATTTTCGCGTTTTTTCATCAAAATTGCTCAAAAATAAACTCTGTTTAATCGCTTTCAAACCTACTCTCTAAGGGGTTTTTCGGGGTGCTGAACACGAATCTGAAGTCCTTTTTCGATAAAACGCTTCCTTCATGGTTATTTTCGCGTTTTTTCATCAAAATTGCTCAAAAATAAACTCTGTTTAATCGCTTTCAAACCTACTCTCTAAGGGGTTTTTCGGGGTGCTGAACACGAATCTGAAGTCCTTTTTTCGATAAAACGCTTCCTTCATGGTTATTTTCGCGTTTTTTCATCAAAATTGCTCAAAAATAAACTCTGTTTAATCGCTTTCAAACCTACTCTCTAAGGGGTTTTTCGGGGTGCTGAACACGAATCTGAAGTCCGTTTTTCGATAAAACGCTTCCTTCATGGTTATTTTCGCGTTTTTTCATCAAAATTGCTCAAAAATAAACTCTGTTTAATCGCTTTCAAACCTACTCTCTAAGGGGTTTTTCGGGGTGCTGAACACGAATCTGAAGTCCTTTTTTCGATAAAACGCTTCCTTCATGGTTATTTTCGCGTTTTTTCATCAAAATTGCTCAAAAATAAACTCTGTTTAATCGCTTTCAAACCTACTCTCTAAGGGGTTTTTCGGGGTGCTGAACACGAATCTGAAGTCCGTTTTTCGATAAAACGCTTCCTTCATGGTTATTTTCGCGTTTTTTCATCAAAATTGCTCAAAAATAAACTCTGTTTAATCGCTTTCAAACCTACTCTCTAAGGGGTTTTTCGGGGTGCTGAACACGAATCTGAAGTCCGTTTTTCGATAAAACGCTTCCTTCATGGTTATTTTCGCGTTTTTTCATCAAAATTGCTCAAAAATAAACTCTGTTTAATCGCTTTCAAACCTACTCTCTAAGGGGTTTTTCGGGGTGCTGAACACGAATCTGAAGTCCTTTTTTCGATAAAACGCTTCCTTCATGGTTATTTTCGCGTTTTTTCATCAAAATTGCTCAAAAATAAACTCTGTTTAATCGCTTTCAAACCTACTCTCTAAGGGGTTTTTCGGGGTGCTGAACACGAATCTGAAGTCCTTTTTTCGATAAAACGCTTCCTTCATGGTTATTTTCGCGTTTTTTCATCAAAATTGCTCAAAAATAAACTCTGTTTAATCGCTTTCAAACCTACTCTCTAAGGGGTTTTTCGGGGTGCTGAACACGAATCTGAAGTCCTTTTTTCGATAAAACGCTTCCTTCATGGTTATTTTCGCGTTTTTTCATCAAAATTGCTCAAAAATAAACTCTGTTTAATCGCTTTCAAACCTGCTCTCTAAGGGGTTTTTCGGGGTGCTGAACACGAATCTGAAGTCCTTTTTTCGATAAAACGCTTCCTTCATGGTTATTTTCGCGTTTTTTCATCAAAATTGCTCAAAAATAAACTCTGTTTAATCGCTTTCAAACCTACTCTCTAAGGGGTTTTTCGGGGTGCTGAACACGAATCTGAAGTCCTTTTTTCGATAAAACGCTTCCTTCATGGTTATTTTCGCGTTTTTTCATCAAAATTGCTCAAAAATTAACTCTGTTTAATCGCTTTCAAACCTACTCTCTAAGGGGTTTTTCGGGGTGCTGAACACGAATCTGAAGTCCTTTTTTCGATAAAACGCTTCCTTCATGGTTATTTTCGCGTTTTTTCATCAAAATTGCTCAAAAATTAACTCTGTTTAATCGCTTTCAAACCTACTCTCTAAGGGGTTTTTCGGGGTGCTGAACACGAATCTGAAGTCCTTTTTTCGATAAAACGCTTCCTTCATGGTTATTTTCGCGTTTTTTCATCAAAATTGCTCAAAAATAAACTCTGTTTAATCGCTTTCAAACCTACTCTCTAAGGGGTTTTTCGGGGTGCTGAACACGAATCTGAAGTCCTTTTTTCGATAAAACGCTTCCTTCATGGTTATTTTCGCGTTTTTTCATCAAAATTGCTCAAAAATAAACTCTGTTTAATCGCTTTCAAACCTACTCTCTAAGGGGTTTTTCGGGGTGCTGAACACGAATCTGAAGTCCTTTTTTCGATAAAACGCTTCCTTCATGGTTATTTTCGCGTTTTTTCATCAAAATTGCTCAAAAATTAACTCTGTTTAATCGCTTTCAAACCTACTCTCTAAGGGGTTTTTCGGGGTGCTGAACACGAATCTGAAGTCCTTTTTTCGATAAAACGCTTCCTTCATGGTTATTTTCGCGTTTTTTCATCAAAATTGCTCAAAAATAAACTCTGTTTAATCGCTTTCAAACCTACTCTCTAAGGGGTTTTTCGGGGTGCTGAACACGAATCTGAAGTCCTTTTTTCGATAAAACGCTTCCTTCATGGTTATTTTCGCGTTTTTTCATCAAAATTGCTCAAAAATAAACTCTGTTTAATCGCTTTCAAACCTACTCTCTAAGGGGTTTTTCGGGGTGCTGAACACGAATCTGAAGTCCTTTTTTCGATAAAACGCTTCCTTCATGGTTATTTTCGCGTTTTTTCATCAAAATTGCTCAAAAATAAACTCTGTTTAATCGCTTTCAAACCTACTCTCTAAGGGGTTTTTCGGGGTGCTGAACACGAATCTGAAGTCCTTTTTCGATAAAACGCTTCCTTCATGGTTATTTTCGCGTTTTTTCATCAAAATTGCTCAAAAATTAAACTCTGTTTAATCGCTTTCAAACCTACTCTCTAAGGGGTTTTTCGGGGTGCTGAACACGAATCTGAAGTCCTTTTTTCGATAAAACGCTTCCTTCATGGTTATTTTCGCGTTTTTTCATCAAAATTGCTCAAAAATAAACTCTGTTTAATCGCTTTCAAACCTACTCTCTAAGGGGTTTTTCGGGGGTGCTGAACACGAATTGAAGTCCTTTTTTCGATAAAACGCTTCCTTCATGGTTATTTTCGGGTTTTTTCATCAAAATTGCTCAAAAATAAACTCTGTTTAATCGCTTTCAAACCTACTCTCTAAGGGGTTTTTCGGGGTGCTGAACACGAATCTGAAGTCCTTTTTTCGATAAAACGCTTCCTTCATGGTTATTTTCGCGTTTTTTCATCAAAATTGCTCAAAAATAAACTCTGTTTAATCGCTTTCAAACCTACTCTCTAAGGGGTTTTTCGGGGTGCTGAACACGAATCTGAAGTCCTTTTTTCGATAAAACGCTTCCTTCATGGTTATTTTCGCGTTTTTTCATCAAAATTGCTCAAAAATAAACTCTGTTTAATCGCTTTCAAACCTACTCTCTAAGGGGTTTTTCGGGGTGCTGAACACGAATCTGAAGTCCTTTTTTCGATAAAACGCTTCCTTCATGGTTATTTTCGCGTTTTTTCATCAAAATTGCTCAAAAATAAACTCTGTTTAATCGCTTTCAAACCTACTCTCTAAGGGGTTTTTCGGGGTGCTGAACACGAATCTGAAGTCCTTTTTTCGATAAAACGCTTCCTTCATGGTTATTTTCGCGTTTTTTCATCAAAATTGCTCAAAAATAAACTCTGTTTAATCGCTTTCAAACCTACTCTCTAAGGGGTTTTTCGGGGTGCTGAACACGAATCTGAAGTCCTTTTTTCGATAAAACGCTTCCTTCATGGTTATTTTCGCGTTTTTTCATCAAAATTGCTCAAAAATAAACTCTGTTTAATCGCTTTCAAACCTACTCTCTAAGGGGTTTTTCGGGGTGCTGAACACGAATCTGAAGTCCTTTTTTCGATAAAACGCTTCCTTCATGGTTATTTTCGCGTTTTTTCATCAAAATTGCTCAAAAATAAACTCTGTTTAATCGCTTTCAAACCTACTCTCTAAGGGGTTTTTCGGGGTGCTGAACACGAATCTGAAGTCCTTTTTTCGATAAAACGCTTCCTTCATGGTTATTTTCGCGTTTTTTCATCAAAATTGCTCAAAAATAAACTCTGTTTAATCGCTTTCAAACCTACTCTCTAAGGGGTTTTTCGGGGTGCTGAACACGAATCTGAAGTCCTTTTTTCGATAAAACGCTTCCTTCATGGTTATTTTCGCGTTTTTTCATCAAAATTGCTCAAAAATAAACTCTGTTTAATCGCTTTCAAACCTACTCTCTAAGGGGTTTTTCGGGGTGCTGAACACGAATCTGAAGTCCTTTTTTCGATAAAACGCTTCCTTCATGGTTATTTTCGCGTTTTTTCATCAAAATTGCTCAAAAATAAACTCTGTTTAATCGCTTTCAAACCTACTCTCTAAGGGGTTTTTCGGGGTGCTGAACACGAATCTGAAGTCCTTTTTTCGATAAAACGCTTCCTTCATGGTTATTTTCGCGTTTTTTCATCAAAATTGCTCAAAAATAAACTCTGTTTAATCGCTTTCAAACCTACTCTCTAAGGGGTTTTTCGGGGTGCTGAACACGAATCTGAAGTCCTTTTTTCGATAAAACGCTTCCTTCATGGTTATTTTCGCGTTTTTTCATCAAAATTGCTCAAAAATAAACTCTGTTTAATCGCTTTCAAACCTACTCTCTAAGGGGTTTTTCGGGGTGCTGAACACGAATCTGAAGTCCTTTTTTCGATAAAACGCTTCCTTCATGGTTATTTTCGCGTTTTTTCATCAAAATTGCTCAAAAATAAACTCTGTTTAATCGCTTTCAAACCTACTCTCTAAGGGGTTTTTCGGGGTGCTGAACACGAATCTGAAGTCCTTTTTTCGATAAAACGCTTCCTTCATGGTTATTTTCGCGTTTTTTCATCAAAATTGCTCAAAAATAAACTCTGTTTAATCGCTTTCAAACCTACTCTCTAAGGGGTTTTTCGGGGTGCTGAACACGAATCTGAAGTCCTTTTTTCGATAAAACGCTTCCTTCATGGTTATTTTCGCGTTTTTTCATCAAAATTGCTCAAAAATAAACTCTGTTTAATCGCTTTCAAACCTACTCTCTAAGGGGTTTTTCGGGGTGCTGAACACGAATCTGAAGTCCTTTTTTCGATAAAACGCTTCCTTCATGGTTATTTTCGCGTTTTTTCATCAAAATTGCTCAAAAATAAACTCTGTTTAATCGCTTTCAAACCTACTCTCTAAGGGTTTTTCGGGGTGCTGAACACGAATCTGAAGTCCTTTTTTCGATAAAACGCTTCCTTCATGGTTATTTTCGCGTTTTTTCATCAAAATTGCTCAAAAATAAACTCTGTTTAATCGCTTTCAAACCTACTCTCTAAGGGGTTTTTCGGGGTGCTGAACACGAATCTGAAGTCCTTTTTTCGATAAAACGCTTCCTTCATGGTTATTTTCGCGTTTTTTCATCAAAATTGCTCAAAAATAAACTCTGTTTAATCGCTTTCAAACCTACTCTCTAAGGGGTTTTTCGGGGTGCTGAACACGAATCTGAAGTCCTTTTTTCGATAAAACGCTTCCTTCATGGTTATTTTCGCGTTTTTTCATCAAAATTGCTCAAAAATAAACTCTGTTTAATCGCTTTCAAACCTACTCTCTAAGGGGTTTTTCGGGGTGCTGAACACGAATCTGAAGTCCTTTTTTCGATAAAACGCTTCCTTCATGGTTATTTTCGCGTTTTTTCATCAAAATTGCTCAAAAATAAACTCTGTTTAATCGCTTTCAAACCTACTCTCTAAGGGGTTTTTCGGGGTGCTGAACACGAATCTGAAGTCCTTTTTTCGATAAAACGCTTCCTTCATGGTTATTTTCGCGTTTTTTCATCAAAATTGCTCAAAAATAAACTCTGTTTAATCGCTTTCAAACCTACTCTCTAAGGGGTTTTTCGGGGTGCTGAACACGAATCTGAAGTCCTTTTTTCGATAAAACGCTTCCTTCATGGTTATTTTCGCGTTTTTTCATCAAAATTGCTCAAAAATAAACTCTGTTTAATCGCTTTCAAACCTACTCTCTAAGGGGTTTTTCGGGGTGCTGAACACGAATCTGAAGTCCTTTTTTCGATAAAACGCTTCCTTCATGGTTATTTTCGCGTTTTTTCATCAAAATTGCTCAAAAATAAACTCTGTTTAATCGCTTTCAAACCTACTCTCTAAGGGGTTTTTCGGGGTGCTGAACACGAATCTGAAGTCCTTTTTTCGATAAAACGCTTCCTTCATGGTTATTTTCGCGTTTTTTCATCAAAATTGCTCAAAAATAAACTCTGTTTAATCGCTTTCAAACCTACTCTCTAAGGGGTTTTTCGGGGTGCTGAACACGAATCTGAAGTCCTTTTTTCGATAAAACGCTTCCTTCATGGTTATTTTCGCGTTTTTTCATCAAAATTGCTCAAAAATAAACTCTGTTTAATCGCTTTCAAACCTACTCTCTAAGGGGTTTTTCGGGGTGCTGAACACGAATCTGAAGTCCTTTTTTCGATAAAACGCTTCCTTCATGGTTATTTTCGCGTTTTTTCATCAAAATTGCTCAAAAATAAACTCTGTTTAATCGCTTTCAAACCTACTCTCTAAGGGGTTTTTCGGGGTGCTGAACACGAATCTGAAGTCCTTTTTTCGATAAAACGCTTCCTTCATGGTTATTTTCGCGTTTTTTCATCAAAATTGCTCAAAAATAAACTCTGTTTAATCGCTTTCAAACCTACTCTCTAAGGGGTTTTTCGGGGTGCTGAACACGAATCTGAAGTCCTTTTTTCGATAAAACGCTTCCTTCATGGTTATTTTCGCGTTTTTTCATCAAAATTGCTCAAAAATAAACTCTGTTTAATCGCTTTCAAACCTACTCTCTAAGGGGTTTTTCGGGGTGCTGAACACGAATCTGAAGTCCTTTTTTCGATAAAACGCTTCCTTCATGGTTATTTTCGCGTTTTTTCATCAAAATTGCTCAAAAATAAACTCTGTTTAATCGCTTTCAAACCTACTCTCTAAGGGGTTTTTCGGGGTGCTGAACACGAATCTGAAGTCCTTTTTTCGATAAAACGCTTCCTTCATGGTTATTTTCGCGTTTTTTCATCAAAATTGCTCAAAAATAAACTCTGTTTAATCGCTTTCAAACCTACTCTCTAAGGGGTTTTTCGGGGTGCTGAACACGAATCTGAAGTCCTTTTTTCGATAAAACGCTTCCTTCATGGTTATTTTCGCGTTTTTTCATCAAAATTGCTCAAAAATAAACTCTGTTTAATCGCTTTCAAACCTACTCTCTAAGGGGTTTTTCGGGGTGCTGAACACGAATCTGAAGTCCTTTTTTCGATAAAACGCTTCCTTCATGGTTATTTTCGCGTTTTTTCATCAAAATTGCTCAAAAATAAACTCTGTTTAATCGCTTTCAAACCTACTCTCTAAGGGGTTTTTCGGGGTGCTGAACACGAATCTGAAGTCCTTTTTTCGATAAAACGCTTCCTTCATGGTTATTTTCGCGTTTTTTCATCAAAATTGCTCAAAAATAAACTCTGTTTAATCGCTTTCAAACCTACTCTCTAAGGGGTTTTTCGGGGTGCTGAACACGAATCTGAAGTCCTTTTTTCGATAAAACGCTTCCTTCATGGTTATTTTCGCGTTTTTTCATCAAAATTGCTCAAAAATAAACTCTGTTTAATCGCTTTCAAACCTACTCTCTAAGGGGTTTTTCGGGGTGCTGAACACGAATCTGAAGTCCTTTTTTCGATAAAACGCTTCCTTCATGGTTATTTTCGCGTTTTTTCATCAAAATTGCTCAAAAATAAACTCTGTTTAATCGCTTTCAAACCTACTCTCTAAGGGGTTTTTCGGGGTGCTGAACACGAATCTGAAGTCCTTTTTTCGATAAAACGCTTCCTTCATGGTTATTTTCGCGTTTTTTCATCAAAATTGCTCAAAAATAAACTCTGTTTAATCGCTTTCAAACCTACTCTCTAAGGGGTTTTTCGGGGTGCTGAACACGAATCTGAAGTCCTTTTTTCGATAAAACGCTTCCTTCATGGTTATTTTCGCGTTTTTTCATCAAAATTGCTCAAAAATAAACTCTGTTTAATCGCTTTCAAACCTACTCTCTAAGGGGTTTTTCGGGGTGCTGAACACGAATCTGAAGTCCTTTTTTCGATAAAACGCTTCCTTCATGGTTATTTTCGCGTTTTTTCATCAAAATTGCTCAAAAATAAACTCTGTTTAATCGCTTTCAAACCTACTCTCTAAGGGGTTTTTCGGGGTGCTGAACACGAATCTGAAGTCCTTTTTTCGATAAAACGCTTCCTTCATGGTTATTTTCGCGTTTTTTCATCAAAATTGCTCAAAAATAAACTCTGTTTAATCGCTTTCAAACCTACTCTCTAAGGGGTTTTTCGGGGTGCTGAACACGAATCTGAAGTCCTTTTTTCGATAAAACGCTTCCTTCATGGTTATTTTCGCGTTTTTTCATCAAAATTGCTCAAAAATAAACTCTGTTTAATCGCTTTCAAACCTACTCTCTAAGGGGTTTTTCGGGGTGCTGAACACGAATCTGAAGTCCTTTTTTCGATAAAACGCTTCCTTCATGGTTATTTTCGCGTTTTTTCATCAAAATTGCTCAAAAATTAACTCTGTTTAATCGCTTTCAAACCTACTCTCTAAGGGGTTTTTCGGGGTGCTGAACACGAATCTGAAGTCCTTTTTTCGATAAAACGCTTCCTTCATGGTTATTTTCGCGTTTTTTCATCAAAATTGCTCAAAAATAAACTCTGTTTAATCGCTTTCAAACCTACTCTCTAAGGGGTTTTTCGGGGTGCTGAACACGAATCTGAAGTCCTTTTTTCGATAAAACGCTTCCTTCATGGTTATTTTCGCGTTTTTTCATCAAAATTGCTCAAAAATTAACTCTGTTTAATCGCTTTCAAACCTACTCTCTAAGGGGTTTTTCGGGGTGCTGAACACGAATCTGAAGTCCTTTTTTCGATAAAACGCTTCCTTCATGGTTATTTTCGCGTTTTTTCATCAAAATTGCTCAAAAATAAACTCTGTTTAATCGCTTTCAAACCTACTCTCTAAGGGGTTTTTCGGGGTGCTGAACACGAATCTGAAGTCCTTTTTTCGATAAAACGCTTCCTTCATGGTTATTTTCGCGTTTTTTCATCAAAATTGCTCAAAAATAAACTCTGTTTAATCGCTTTCAAACCTACTCTCTAAGGGGTTTTTCGGGGTGCTGAACACGAATCTGAAGTCCTTTTTTCGATAAAACGCTTCCTTCATGGTTATTTTCGCGTTTTTTCATCAAAATTGCTCAAAAATAAACTCTGTTTAATCGCTTTCAAACCTACTCTCTAAGGGGTTTTTCGGGGTGCTGAACACGAATCTGAAGTCCTTTTTTCGATAAAACGCTTCCTTCATGGTTATTTTCGCGTTTTTTCATCAAAATTGCTCAAAAATAAACTCTGTTTAATCGCTTTCAAACCTACTCTCTAAGGGGTTTTTCGGGGTGCTGAACACGAATCTGAAGTCCTTTTTTCGATAAAACGCTTCCTTCATGGTTATTTTCGCGTTTTTTCATCAAAATAAAAATAAACCTGTTTAATCGCTTTCAAACCTACTCTCTAAGGGGTTTTTCGGGGTGCTGAACACGAATCTGAAGTCCTTTTTCGATAAAACGCTTCCTTCATGGTTATTTTCGCGTTTTTTCATCAAAATTGCTCAAAAACAAACTCTGTTTAATCGCTTTCAAACCTACTCTCTAAGGGGTTTTTCGGGGTGCTGAACACGAATCTGAAGTCCTTTTTTCGATAAAACGCTTCCTTCATGGTTATTTTCGCGTTTTTTCATCAAAATTGCTCAAAAATAAACTCTGTTTAATCGCTTTCAAACCTACTCTCTAAGGGGTTTTTCGGGGTGCTGAACACGAATCTGAAGTCCTTTTTTCGATAAAACGCTTCCTTCATGGTTATTTTCGCGTTTTTTCATCAAAATTGCTCAAAAATAAACTCTGTTTAATCGCTTTCAAACCTACTCTCTAAGGGGTTTTTCGGGGTGCTGAACACGAATCTGAAGTCCTTTTTTCGATAAAACGCTTCCTTCATGGTTATTTTCGCGTTTTTTCATCAAAATTGCTCAAAAATAAACTCTGTTTAATCGCTTTCAAACCTACTCTCTAAGGGGTTTTTCGGGGTGCTGAACACGAATCTGAAGTCCTTTTTTCGATAAAACGCTTCCTTCATGGTTATTTTCGCGTTTTTTCATCAAAATTGCTCAAAAATAAACTCTGTTTAATCGCTTTCAAACCTACTCTCTAAGGGGTTTTTCGGGGTGCTGAACACGAATCTGAAGTCCTTTTTTCGATAAAACGCTTCCTTCATGGTTATTTTCGCGTTTTTTCATCAAAATTGCTCAAAAATAAACTCTGTTTAATCGCTTTCAAACCTACTCTCTAAGGGGTTTTTCGGGGTGCTGAACACGAATCTGAAGTCCTTTTTTCGATAAAACGCTTCCTTCATGGTTATTTTCGCGTTTTTTCATCAAAATTGCTCAAAAATAAACTCTGTTTAATCGCTTTCAAACCTACTCTCTAAGGGGTTTTTCGGGGTGCTGAACACGAATCTGAAGTCCTTTTTTCGATAAAACGCTTCCTTCATGGTTATTTTCGCGTTTTTTCATCAAAATTGCTCAAAAATAAACTCTGTTTAATCGCTTTCAAACCTACTCTCTAAGGGGTTTTTCGGGGTGCTGAACACGAATCTGAAGTCCTTTTTTCGATAAAACGCTTCCTTCATGGTTATTTTCGCGTTTTTTCATCAAAATTGCTCAAAAATAAACTCTGTTTAATCGCTTTCAAACCTACTCTCTAAGGGGTTTTTCGGGGTGCTGAACACGAATCTGAAGTCCTTTTTTCGATAAAACGCTTCCTTCATGGTTATTTTCGCGTTTTTTCATCAAAATTGCTCAAAAATAAACTCTGTTTAATCGCTTTCAAACCTACTCTCTAAGGGGTTTTTCGGGGTGCTGAACACGAATCTGAAGTCCTTTTTTCGATAAAACGCTTCCTTCATGGTTATTTTCGCGTTTTTTCATCAAAATTGCTCAAAAATAAACTCTGTTTAATCGCTTTCGATAAAACGCTTCCTTCATGGTTATTTTCGCGTTTTTTCATCAAAATTGCTCAAAAATAAACTCTGTTTAATCGCTTTCAAACCTACTGTCTAAGGGGTTTTTCGGGGTGCTGAACACGAATCTGAAGTCCTTTTTTCGATAAAACGCTTCCTTCATGGTTATTTTCGCGTTTTTTCATCAAAATTGCTCAAAAATAAACTCTGTTTAATCGCTTTCAAACCTACTCTCTAAGGGGTTTTTCGGGGTGCTGAACACGAATCTGAAGTCCTTTTTTCGATAAAACGCTTCCTTCATGGTTATTTTCGCGTTTTTTCATCAAAATTGCTCAAAAATAAACTCTGTTTAATCGCTTTCAAACCTACTCTCTAAGGGGTTTTTCGGGGTGCTGAACACGAATCTGAAGTCCTTTTTTCGATAAAACGCTTCCTTCATGGTTATTTTCGCGTTTTTTCATCAAAATTGCTCAAAAATAAACTCTGTTTAATCGCTTTCAAACCTACTCTCTAAGGGGTTTTTCGGGGTGCTGAACACGAATCTGAAGTCCTTTTTTCGATAAAACGCTTCCTTCATGGTTATTTTCGCGTTTTTTCATCAAAATTGCTCAAAAATAAACTCTGTTTAATCGCTTTCAAACCTACTCTCTAAGGGGTTTTTCGGGGTGCTGAACACGAATCTGAAGTCCTTTTTTCGATAAAACGCTTCCTTCATGGTTATTTTCGCGTTTTTTCATCAAAATTGCTCAAAAATAAACTCTGTTTAATCGCTTTCAAACCTACTCTCTAAGGGGTTTTAAATTGCTCAAAAACAAACTCTGTTTAATCGCTTTCAAACCTACTCTCTAAGGGGTTTTTCGGGGTGCTGAACACGAATCTGAAGTCCTTTTTTCGATAAAACGCTTCCTTCATGGTTATTTTCGCGTTTTTTCATCAAAATTGCTCAAAAATAAACTCTGTTTAATCGCTTTCAAACCTACTCTCTAAGGGGTTTTTCGGGGTGCTGAACACGAATCTGAAGTCCTTTTTTCGATAAAACGCTTCCTTCATGGTTATTTTCGCGTTTTTTCATCAAAATTGCTCAAAAATAAACTCTGTTTAATCGCTTTCAAACCTACTCTCTAAGGGGTTTTTCGGGGTGCTGAACACGAATCTGAAGTCCTTTTTTCGATAAAACGCTTCCTTCATGGTTATTTTCGCGTTTTTTCATCAAAATTGCTCAAAAATAAACTCTGTTTAATCGCTTTCAAACCTACTCTCTAAGGGGTTTTTCGGGGTGCTGAACACGAATCTGAAGTCCTTTTTTCGATAAAACGCTTCCTTCATGGTTATTTTCGCGTTTTTTCATCAAAATTGCTCAAAAATAAACTCTGTTTAATCGCTTTCAAACCTACTCTCTAAGGGGTTTTTCGGGGTGCTGAACACGAATCTGAAGTCCTTTTTTCGATAAAACGCTTCCTTCATGGTTATTTTCGCGTTTTTTCATCAAAATTGCTCAAAAATAAACTCTGTTTAATCGCTTTCAAACCTACTCTCTAAGGGGTTTTTCGGGGTGCTGAACACGAATCTGAAGTCCTTTTTTCGATAAAACGCTTCCTTCATGGTTATTTTCGCGTTTTTTCATCAAAATTGCTCAAAAATAAACTCTGTTTAATCGCTTTCAAACCTACTCTCTAAGGGGTTTTTCGGGGTGCTGAACACGAATCTGAAGTCCTTTTTTCGATAAAACGCTTCCTTCATGGTTATTTTCGCGTTTTTTCATCAAAATTGCTCAAAAATAAACTCTGTTTAATCGCTTTCAAACCTACTCTCTAAGGGGTTTTTCGGGGTGCTGAACACGAATCTGAAGTCCTTTTTTCGATAAAACGCTTCCTTCATGGTTATTTTCGCGTTTTTTCATCAAAATTGCTCAAAAATAAACTCTGTTTAATCGCTTTCAAACCTACTCTCTAAGGGGTTTTTCGGGGTGCTGAACACGAATCTGAAGTCCTTTTTTCGATAAAACGCTTCCTTCATGGTTATTTTCGCGTTTTTTCATCAAAATTGCTCAAAAATAAACTCTGTTTAATCGCTTTCAAACCTACTCTCTAAGGGGTTTTTCGGGGTGCTGAACACGAATCTGAAGTCCTTTTTTCGATAAAACGCTTCCTTCATGGTTATTTTCGCGTTTTTTCATCAAAATTGCTCAAAAATAAACTCTGTTTAATCGCTTTCAAACCTACTCTCTAAGGGGTTTTTCGGGGTGCTGAACACGAATCTGAAGTCCTTTTTTCGATAAAACGCTTCCTTCATGGTTATTTTCGCGTTTTTTCATCAAAATTGCTCAAAAATAAACTCTGTTTAATCGCTTTCAAACCTACTCTCTAAGGGGTTTTTCGGGGTGCTGAACACGAATCTGAAGTCCTTTTTTCGATAAAACGCTTCCTTCATGGTTATTTTCGCGACGCTTCCTTCATCGTTATTTTCGCGTTTTTTCATCAAAATTGCTCAAAAACAAACTCTGTTTAATCACTTTCAAACCTACTCTCTAAGGGGTTTTTCGGGGTGCTGAACACGAATCTGAAGTCCGTTTTTTTCGATGTTTAAAAACGAATCTGAAGTCCTTTTTTCGATAAAACGCTTCCTTCATGGTTATTTTCGCGTTTTTTCATCAAAATTGCTCAAAAATAAACTCTGTTTAATCGCTTTCAAACCTACTCTCTAAGGGGTTTTTCGGGGTGCTGAACACGAATCTGAAGTCCTTTTTTCGATAAAACGCTTCCTTCATGGTTATTTTCGCGTTTTTTCATCAAAATTGCTCAAAAATAAACTCTGTTTAATCGCTTTCAAACCTACTCTCTAAGGGGTTTTTCGGGGTGCTGAACACGAATCTGAAGTCCTTTTTTCGATAAAACGCTTCCTTCATGGTTATTTTCGCGTTTTTTCATCAAAATTGCTCAAAAATAAACTCTGTTTAATCGCTTTCAAACCTACTCTCTAAGGGGTTTTTCGGGGTGCTGAACACGAATCTGAAGTCCTTTTTTCGATAAAACGCTTCCTTCATGGTTATTTTCGCGTTTTTTCATCAAAATTGCTCAAAAATAAACTCTGTTTAATCGCTTTCAAACCTACTCTCTAAGGGGTTTTTCGGGGTGCTGAACACGAATCTGAAGTCCTTTTTTCGATAAAACGCTTCCTTCATGGTTATTTTCGCGTTTTTTCATCAAAATTGCTCAAAAATAAACTCTGTTTAATCGCTTTCAAACCTACTCTCTAAGGGGTTTTTCGGGGTGCTGAACACGAATCTGAAGTCCTTTTTTCGATAAAACGCTTCCTTCATGGTTATTTTCGCGTTTTTTCATCAAAATTGCTCAAAAATAAACTCTGTTTAATCGCTTTCAAACCTACTCTCTAAGGGGTTTTTCGGGGTGCTGAACACGAATCTGAAGTCCTTTTTTCGATAAAACGCTTCCTTCATGGTTATTTTCGCGTTTTTTCATCAAAATTGCTCAAAAATAAACTCTGTTTAATCGCTTTCAAACCTACTCTCTAAGGGGTTTTTCGGGGTGCTGAACACGAATCTGAAGTCCTTTTTTCGATAAAACGCTTCCTTCATGGTTATTTTCGCGTTTTTTCATCAAAATTGCTCAAAAATAAACTCTGTTTAATCGCTTTCAAACCTACTCTCTAAGGGGTTTTTCGGGGTGCTGAACACGAATCTGAAGTCCTTTTTTCGATAAAACGCTTCCTTCATCGTTATTTTCGCGTTTTTTCATCAAAATTGCTCAAAAATAAACTCTGTTTAATCGCTTTCAAACCTACTCTCTAAGGGGTTTTTCGGGGTGCTGAACACGAATCTGAAGTCCTTTTTTCGATAAAACGCTTCCTTCATGGTTATTTTCGCGTTTTTTCATCAAAATTGCTCAAAAATAAACTCTGTTTAATCGCTTTCAAACCTACTCTCTAAGGGGTTTTTCGGGGTGCTGAACACGAATCTGAAGTCCTTTTTTCGATAAAACGCTTCCTTCATGGTTATTTTCGCGTTTTTTCATCAAAATTGCTCAAAAATAAACTCTGTTTAATCGCTTTCAAACCTACTCTCTAAGGGGTTTTTCGGGGTGCTGAACACGAATCTGAAGTCCTTTTTTCGATAAAACGCTTCCTTCATGGTTATTTTCGCGTTTTTTCATCAAAATTGCTCAAAAATAAACTCTGTTTAATCGCTTTCAAACCTACTCTCTAAGGGGTTTTTCGGGGTGCTGAACACGAATCTGAAGTCCTTTTTTCGATAAAACGCTTCCTTCATGGTTATTTTCGCGTTTTTTCATCAAAATTGCTCAAAAATAAACTCTGTTTAATCGCTTTCAAACCTACTCTCTAAGGGGTTTTTCGGGGTGCTGAACACGAATCTGAAGTCCTTTTTTCGATAAAACGCTTCCTTCATGGTTATTTTCGCGTTTTTTCATCAAAATTGCTCAAAAATAAACTCTGTTTAATCGCTTTCAAACCTACTCTCTAAGGGGTTTTTCGGGGTGCTGAACACGAATCTGAAGTCCTTTTTTCGATAAAACGCTTCCTTCATGGTTATTTTCGCGTTTTTTCATCAAAATTGCTCAAAAATAAACTCTGTTTAATCGCTTTCAAACCTACTCTCTAAGGGGTTTTTCGGGGTGCTGAACACGAATCTGAAGTCCTTTTTTCGATAAAACGCTTCCTTCATGGTTATTTTCGCGTTTTTTCATCAAAATTGCTCAAAAATAAACTCTGTTTAATCGCTTTCAAACCTACTCTCTAAGGGGTTTTTCGGGGTGCTGAACACGAATCTGAAGTCCTTTTTTCGATAAAACGCTTCCTTCATGGTTATTTTCGCGTTTTTTCATCAAAATTGCTCAAAAATAAACTCTGTTTAATCGCTTTCAAACCTACTCTCTAAGGGGTTTTTCGGGGTGCTGAACACGAATCTGAAGTCCTTTTTTCGATAAAACGCTTCCTTCATGGTTATTTTCGCGTTTTTTCATCAAAATTGCTCAAAAATAAACTCTGTTTAATCGCTTTCAAACCTACTCTCTAAGGGGTTTTTCGGGGTGCTGAACACGAATCTGAAGTCCTTTTTTCGATAAAACGCTTCCTTCATCGTTATTTTCGCGTTTTTTCATCAAAATTGCTCAAAAATAAACTCTGTTTAATCGCTTTCAAACCTACTCTCTAAGGGGTTTTTCGGGGTGCTGAACACGAATCTGAAGTCCTTTTTTCGATAAAACGCTTCCTTCATCGTTATTTTAACACGAATCTGAAGTCCTTTTTTCGATAAAACGCTTCCTTCATGGTTATTTTCGCGTTTTTTCATCAAAATTGCTCAAAAATAAACTCTGTTTAATCGCTTTCAAACCTACTCTCTAAGGGGTTTTTCGGGGTGCTGAACACGAATCTGAAGTCCGTTTTTCGATAAAACGCTTCCTTCATGGTTATTTTCGCGTTTTTTCATCAAAATTGCTCAAAAATAAACTCTGTTTAATCGCTTTCAAACCTACTCTCTAAGGGGTTTTTCGGGGTGCTGAACACGAATCTGAAGTCCTTTTTTCGATAAAACGCTTCCTTCATGGTTATTTTCGCGTTTTTTCATCAAAATTGCTCAAAAATAAACTCTGTTTAATCGCTTTCAAACCTACTCTCTAAGGGGTTTTTCGGGGTGCTGAACACGAATCTGAAGTCCTTTTTTCGATAAAACGCTTCCTTCATGGTTATTTTCGCGTTTTTTCATCAAAATTGCTCAAAAATAAACTCTGTTTAATCGCTTTCAAACCTACTCTCTAAGGGGTTTTTCGGGGTGCTGAACACGAATCTGAAGTCCTTTTTTCGATAAAACGCTTCCTTCATGGTTATTTTCGCGTTTTTTCATCAAAATTGCTCAAAAATAAACTCTGTTTAATCGCTTTCAAACCTACTCTCTAAGGGGTTTTTCGGGGTGCTGAACACGAATCTGAAGTCCTTTTTTCGATAAAACGCTTCCTTCATGGTTATTTTCGCGTTTTTTCATCAAAATTGCTCAAAAATAAACTCTGTTTAATCGCTTTCAAACCTACTCTCTAAGGGGTTTTTCGGGGTGCTGAACACGAATCTGAAGTCCTTTTTTCGATAAAACGCTTCCTTCATGGTTATTTTCGCGTTTTTTCATCAAAATTGCTCAAAAATAAACTCTGTTTAATCGCTTTCAAACCTACTCTCTAAGGGGTTTTTCGGGGTGCTGAACACGAATCTGAAGTCCTTTTTTCGATAAAACGCTTCCTTCATGGTTATTTTCGCGTTTTTTCATCAAAATTGCTCAAAAATAAACTCTGTTTAATCGCTTTCAAACCTACTCTCTAAGGGGTTTTTCGGGGTGCTGAACACGAATCTGAAGTCCTTTTTTCGATAAAACGCTTCCTTCATGGTTATTTTCGCGTTTTTTCATCAAAATTGCTCAAAAATAAACTCTGTTTAATCGCTTTCAAACCTACTCTCTAAGGGGTTTTTCGGGGTGCTGAACACGAATCTGAAGTCCTTTTTTCGATAAAACGCTTCCTTCATGGTTATTTTCGCGTTTTTTCATCAAAATTGCTCAAAAATAAACTCTGTTTAATCGCTTTCAAACCTACTCTCTAAGGGGTTTTTCGGGGTGCTGAACACGAATCTGAAGTCCTTTTTTCGATAAAACGCTTCCTTCATGGTTATTTTCGCGTTTTTTCATCAAAATTGCTCAAAAATAAACTCTGTTTAATCGCTTTCAAACCTACTCTCTAAGGGGTTTTTCGGGGTGCTGAACACGAATCTGAAGTCCTTTTTTCGATAAAACGCTTCCTTCATGGTTATTTTCGCGTTTTTTCATCAAAATTGCTCAAAAATAAACTCTGTTTAATCGCTTTCAAACCTACTCTCTAAGGGGTTTTTCGGGGTGCTGAACACGAATCTGAAGTCCTTTTTTCGATAAAACGCTTCCTTCATGGTTATTTTCGCGTTTTTTCATCAAAATTGCTCAAAAATAAACTCTGTTTAATCGCTTTCAAACCTACTCTCTAAGGGGTTTTTCGGGGTGCTGAACACGAATCTGAAGTCCTTTTTTCGATAAAACGCTTCCTTCATGGTTATTTTCGCGTTTTTTCATCAAAATTGCTCAAAAATAAACTCTGTTTAATCGCTTTCAAACCTACTCTCTAAGGGGTTTTTCGGGGTGCTGAACACGAATCTGAAGTCCTTTTTTCGATAAAACGCTTCCTTCATGGTTATTTTCGCGATTTTTCATCAAAATTGCTCAAAAATAAACTCTGTTTAATCGCTTTCAAACCTACTCTCTAAGGGGTTTTTCGGGGTGCTGAACACGAATCTGAAGTCCTTTTTTCGATAAAACGCTTCCTTCATGGTTATTTTCGCGTTTTTTCATCAAAATTGCTCAAAAATAAACTCTGTTTAATCGCTTTCAAACCTACTCTCTAAGGGGTTTTTCGGGGTGCTGAACACGAATCTGAAGTCCTTTTTTCGATAAAACGCTTCCTTCATGGTTATTTTCGCGTTTTTTCATCAAAATTGCTCAAAAATAAACTCTGTTTAATCGCTTTCAAACCTACTCTCTAAGGGGTTTTTCGGGGTGCTGAACACGAATCTGAAGTCCGTTTTTCGATAAAACGCTTCCTTCATGGTTATTTTCGCGTTTTTTCATCAAAATTGCTCAAAAATAAACTCTGTTTAATCGCTTTCAAACCTACTCTCTAAGGGGTTTTTCGGGGTGCTGAACACGAATCTGAAGTCCTTTTTTCGATAAAACGCTTCCTTCATGGTTATTTTCGCGTTTTTTCATCAAAATTGCTCAAAAATAAACTCTGTTTAATCGCTTTCAAACCTACTCTCTAAGGGGTTTTTCGGGGTGCTGAACACGAATCTGAAGTCCTTTTTTCGATAAAACGCTTCCTTCATGGTTATTTTCGCGTTTTTTCATCAAAATTGCTCAAAAATAAACTCTGTTTAATCGCTTTCAAACCTACTCTCTAAGGGGTTTTTCGGGGTGCTGAACACGAATCTGAAGTCCTTTTTTCGATAAAACGCTTCCTTCATGGTTATTTTCGCGTTTTTTCATCAAAATTGCTCAAAAATAAACTCTGTTTAATCGCTTTCAAACCTACTCTCTAAGGGGTTTTTCGGGGTGCTGAACACGAATCTGAAGTCCTTTTTTCGATAAAACGCTTCCTTCATGGTTATTTTCGCGTTTTTTCATCAAAATTGCTCAAAAATAAACTCTGTTTAATCGCTTTCAAACCTACTCTCTAAGGGGTTTTTCGGGGTGCTGAACACGAATCTGAAGTCCTTTTTTCGATAAAACGCTTCCTTCATGGTTATTTTCGCGTTTTTTCATCAAAATTGCTCAAAAATAAACTCTGTTTAATCGCTTTCAAACCTACTCTCTAAGGGGTTTTTCGGGGTGCTGAACACGAATCTGAAGTCCTTTTTTCGATAAAACGCTTCCTTCATGGTTATTTTCGCGTTTTTTCATCAAAATTGCTCAAAAATAAACTCTGTTTAATCGCTTTCAAACCTACTCTCTAAGGGGTTTTTCGGGGTGCTGAACACGAATCTGAAGTCCTTTTTTCGATAAAACGCTTCCTTCATGGTTATTTTCGCGTTTTTTCATCAAAATTGCTCAAAAATAAACTCTGTTTAATCGCTTTCAAACCTACTCTCTAAGGGGTTTTTCGGGGTGCTGAACACGAATCTGAAGTCCTTTTTTCGATAAAACGCTTCCTTCATGGTTATTTTCGCGTTTTTTCATCAAAATTGCTCAAAAATAAACTCTGTTTAATCGCTTTCAAACCTACTCTCTAAGGGGTTTTTCGGGGTGCTGAACACGAATCTGAAGTCCTTTTTTCGATAAAACGCTTCCTTCATGGTTATTTTCGCGTTTTTTCATCAAAATTGCTCAAAAATAAACTCTGTTTAATCGCTTTCAAACCTACTCTCTAAGGGGTTTTTCGGGGTGCTGAACACGAATCTGAAGTCCTTTTTCGATAAAACGCTTCCTTCATGGTTATTTTCGCGTTTTTTCATCAAAATTGCTCAAAAATAAACTCTGTTTAATCGCTTTCAAACCTACTCTCTAAGGGGTTTTTCGGGGTGCTGAACACGAATCTGAAGTCCTTTTTCGATAAAACGCTTCCTTCATGGTTATTTTCGCGTTTTCATCAAAATTGCTCAAAAATAAACTCTGTTTAATCGCTTTCAAACCTACTCTCTAAGGGGTTTTTCACGAATCTGAAGTCCTTTTTTCGATAAAACGCTTCCTTCATGGTTATTTTCGCGTTTTTTCATCAAAATTGCTCAAAAATAAACTCTGTTTAATCGCTTTCAAACCTACTCTCTAAGGGGTTTTTCGGGGTGCTGAACACGAATCTGAAGTCCTTTTTTCGATAAAACGCTTCCTTCATGGTTATTTTCGCGTTTTTTCATCAAAATTGCTCAAAAATAAACTCTGTTTAATCGCTTTCAAACCTACTCTCTAAGGGGTTTTTCGGGGTGTCGCGTTTTTTCATCAAAATTGCTCAAAAATAAACTCTGTTTAATCGCTTTCAAACCTACTCTCTAAGGGGTTTTTCGGGGTGCTGAACACGAATCTGAAGTCCTTTTTTCGATAAAACGCTTCCTTCATGGTTATTTTCGCGTTTTTTCATCAAAATTGCTCAAAAATAAACTCTGTTTAATCGCTTTCAAACCTACTCTCTAAGGGGTTTTTCGGGGTGCTGAACACGAATCTGAAGTCCTTTTTTCGATAAAACGCTTCCTTCATGGTTATTTTCGCGTTTTTTCATCAAAATTGCTCAAAAATAAACTCTGTTTAATCGCTTTCAAACCTACTCTCTAAGGGGTTTTTCGGGGTGCTGAACACGAATCTGAAGTCCTTTTTTCGATAAAACGCTTCCTTCATGGTTATTTTCGCGTTTTTTCATCAAAATTGCTCAAAAATAAACTCTGTTTAATCGCTTTCAAACCTACTCTCTAAGGGGTTTTTCGGGGTGCTGAACACGAATCTGAAGTCCTTTTTTCGATAAAACGCTTCCTTCATGGTTATTTTCGCGTTTTTTCATCAAAATTGCTCAAAAATAAACTCTGTTTAATCGCTTTCAAACCTACTCTCTAAGGGGTTTTTCGGGGTGCTGAACACGAATCTGAAGTCCTTTTTTCGATAAAACGCTTCCTTCATGGTTATTTTCGCGTTTTTTCATCAAAATTGCTCAAAAATAAACTCTGTTTAATCGCTTTCAAACCTACTCTCTAAGGGGTTTTTCGGGGTGCTGAACACGAATCTAAGGTCCTTTTTTCGATAAAACGCTTCCTTCATGGTTATTTTCGCGTTTTTTCATCAAAAAAAACGCTTTATGTTATTTTCGCGTTTTTTTTCAAAAAAAGCTCAAAAAAAAA